>PVHP010032761.1:0-20121 GCA_004024765.1 Zapus hudsonius | reverse complement strand
ACCTGGAATTCACTATGGAGTCTCAGGGTGGCCTTGAACTCATGGTGATCCTCCTACCTCTGCCTTCTGAGTGCTGGGATTAATGGCGTGCGCCACCACACCCAGCTTTTGTTTTTGTTTTTGTTTTTGTTTTTTTTTTGTCTCCTGCTATTTAAAATGAGGTCAGTAAGTGTGTGGTGGTGAAGGCTATAATCTCAGCACTCTGGGGGCTGAGGTAGGAAGATATTGTGTTCAGGTCCAGCCTGGGCTACACAGTGAAACCCTATCTCCAAGAATAAAATGGGTTTGCAGCAGGCCTGGACCATGGCTCCTGCTGTAGTCACCCTTTCCTCCCTGGCACATGCAGACCTGAAAACTGGAGAAGGACCACAAGGTGCCAACCCATCAGCTCAGAAAGCAGACTTTAGCAGAGGAGTGCTGAAGGCAAAAGCACCCAGTGGGTCTCCTCACAGCAGGGAGATTGTTCTCTGAAGCCAGACAGGTCCAGTACCCATCCTGGGTCTGCCACTGGCTGTGTAATTGGGCACGTTGCTAAACCTCATTGAGAATCTACTTACTGATTTGGGCTTTTTTTTTCCTTTGAGATAGGGTCTCGCTCTAGCCCAGGCTGACCTGGAATTCACTATGTAGTCTCAAGGTGGCCTCGAACTCACCTCGATCCTCCTCCTCAGCCTCCCAAGTGCTGGGATTAAAGGCTTGTGCCACCCACCACACCTGGAGGACTTTTTATTTTTTATTTTTATTTTCAAGCATCGAGAAAGATAGAATGGGCATGAGAGAGGCAGAGAACGGGCACACCAGCCAGGGCCTCCAGCTGCTGCAATCACATGCGTCACTTTGTACATCTGGCTTTACTTGATGTGATGGTTTTGTTGTCAACTTGACCTGTTTAGTCATCTTGGGTGGGTCTCCGAGGTGGTTTCCAGGAAGGCAGCCCTCTCAGTAAAGAGCAGGATGTAAGGAAGCTCAGAGGAGCTAGAAACCAACATCCCTTTCAGTGCAGGAAAGAAATTCCAGAGAATCAGGAAGCCAACAGGTCTGGGGAAGTGTTGCAAGGCCCTGCCCTAAGGCTGTATAAATTAGGGGAAGGAAATCTCTCCTCTCAACCGCTTTTCCCTGCCTGTTTGTTTTATGTGTGTGGTGATGCATTTCTCACTCTGCTTGGACCTGTGAAAGGGGTCCAGCCTCTTTCACCATTATGGAACTTCCCTGGATCTGTAGCTTCATTAAATCCTTTCCTCCAATAACTGCCTGGTTTGGAGGTTCATCCCAGCTGCATGTGACTGACTATGACACTGGGTACTGACTGGGGAATGGAACCCAGGTTGTTAGGCTTTGCAGGCAAGAGCCTTAACTGCTGAGCCATCTCTCCACCCCCCTTTTAACCACTCTTCCCTGTCACACTGGCCAGCTCGTCTTGGCATCTCTGCTGCTGAGCCCCTGGCACATGCTGAGACCTTAGTCTAGGAGAGGTAGGACATGGGATTCTGAATAGGTTCTCTGACATCCTTCAAGGCCGCCTGAACGCTCTTCACCAAGTGGAAGTTCAGTTTTTGGACAAACACTAATAAAGAAGGGGCATTCTGGTTGTGGTCCCCCCAGATCAGGCCCCTGGTGCCAGCCCCAGAGGGTTGCCAGTGTCTCCTGCTTGGCTGCTGCCCCAGGGAGTGTGGGCCATGGAGCAGGGTCAACACTGGTGAATCACAGCTTGAGAATGGGGGCATATGGCCCCATACAGAAATGAGAGATGGGCAGGGTTGACGCCCAGGGGTCTGACACGCCAGTGTGATTCTGCAGCAAAGGTACTTTTGCGTCTGAGCCTGGACACCTCTCTTGCACTTGACCGCCAACTTTGAACTTTTTTTGTTTTTTAATATTTTATTTATTCATTTTCAAGCAGAGAGAGAGAGAGAGAGAGAGAGAGAGAGAGAGAGAGAGAGAGAGAGAGAGAGAGAGAGAGAACCAGGGCCACCGCCTTGTGGTTCTGGCCTATGTGGGTACTGGGGAATTGAACCCAGGGCCTTAGACACTGGAAGCAAGTGTTTTAACCGCTGAGCCATCTCTCCAGCCCCAACTTTGAACTTTGAACTTCTCCACCCCGAGGCACAGACAGGTGAAGAGACAACTCAAGACTCCATAGCTGCTGTCAGCCTAGGCTGAGGCCTAGCTCCTGGCACAGGACCCTCACGGAGGGAGGGCTCGGTGGGCTAGGACCAAGGACACTGCAGGACACCTGACTACCTAGTCCCAGAGGGCACTGGGGGGTTCGCAGGCTGGGAGGAGAGTGAGGATACAACATCTGGTTTAGCACACTTGCTTCTGGGAGCCTGGACTCACTTCCTGTCCTCAGTGTCCCTGCAGTTACAGCTCCTGCCCCCAGAGGGAGAAGTCCTGGGCTGATTGAGCCACCAAGCAAGCCTCTCACCTTTCACTTGAAGAGATTAAGCTTTCTTCCCTTCTCCTCCTTCTTTTCTTTTCCTTTTCATTTCTTTTTCCCTTTCCTTTCCTTTCCATTTTTTTTTTTTTGAGGTAAGGTCTTGAACTAGCCCAGGCTGACCTGGAATTCACTTATATAGTCTCAGGCTGGCCTCAAACTCGTGGCAATCCTGCTGCCTCTGCCTCCTGAGTCCTGGGATTAAAGTCATGCACCACCACACCCAGATGTCTTTTCTTTTTTTTTTTGTTTTGTTTTGTTTTGTTTTGTTTTTTGAGGCAGGGTCTCACTCTATCTAGCCCAGGCTGACCTGGAATTCACTGAACTCAAGACAATCCTCCTACCTCTGCCTCCCAAATGCTGGGATTAAGGGCGTGCCCCACCACTCCCGGTTTCTTTTCCATTTTTTAAAAAATTTTTTCTTTATTCATTTTCAAGCAGAGAGAGAAAGAGATAGAGAGAAAGAGCACCAGGGCCACCACCATGTGGATCTGGTTTATGTGGGTACTGGGGAATTGAACCAGGAGCCTTAGGCACTGAAGGCAAGTGCTTTAATGGCTGAGCCATCTCTCCAGCCCCTCTTTTCCATTTTTTAAGGCAGTGCCTTGCCATGTACCCCAGGCGGTCAGTCCCCACCTCAAAATCTTCCTGCCTCTACTTCCCCATGCTGGGATTACAGGTGTAGGTCTTAATTTAGATTAAGATTAGATTTTCTAAAGCTTCCCAAAGATGAACCCTGGTGGAGACTTCAAAGATTAAACGTGTGAGAATGAGACTCAGTCACCATGTGGTCCTCCTCTCGCTAAGGCCTCCAGAGGGGAATTTTCTGGAGATGACTAACAGTAGTGGTGACAGCCAGGAGGAGATTGACATGTCAGATACGAGGTTCTTGTTCTGCTCCCAGAGCCCCGCTCCAGGCCCTGTGTGTGTCCCAGGGGCAGGGTGGCTCTGAGGAGGGCACGGTGGCTCTGAGGAGGGCAGTGGGGTGAGATTTGGGGTGGACATACAGCCCTCTCCCCTGGCCTCTGCTGCTGGAGCTGCTTTTTCTCTGATGTTTCCCCTCCCCTGAATGTGATCTATAGGCAGGTAGATGTGTCCCCTTGGGTGCTGCCTGCCTGGGGAGATTCATGTTCACAATGGGGTTTGGAGCATCCTCAGCTCTGGAAAAATGACAGTCCCAATATTCTACCACCGAACTGAGGAGACCCAGAGAAGGAATGCTAGCGCCATTCTCAGAAAGGAGTTACAAACATTTCTCTCCTTCTTGCCAAGTGATAGAATGCCATAACTGCTAAGAAGCATCACAGTTAGAGTTATATAAGGGGCTGGGGAGATTGCTCAGTGGGTAGAGGTGCTTGCTGGCAAAGCCCGATGGCCCCAGGTTTGATTCCCCAGTACCCATGTCAAAGCCAGATGCACAAAGTGGTTATGCATCTGGAGTTTAATTACAGCAGCTGGAGGCCCTGGTGTACCTATTCCCTCCCCCTCTGTGATGACTAGGTTTCATTGTTAACTTGACTTTTTTAGTAATCTTGGGTGAGTCTCTGAGGATGTTTACAGGAAGACAGCCTCTCAGCAAGGGGCAGGATGTAAAGAAGCTCAAAGAAGCTGGAAGTAAACATCCTTTCCTGTGTGGGCCATGTAGGAAGGGAATTCCAGAGACTCAGGAAGCCATTAAGTCTGAGAAAGGGTTGTAAGACCTCACCCTAAGGCTATATAAAAGAGAAGAAATTCCCGTTGGCCCTTTTGCCTATTTGCAGTTCTGTGGTGTTGGTGATGGTTTTTCTCTCTCTTTCTCTGCTTGGACCTGTGTAAGAGGGGTAGCCCTCTTAAGGAACCTCCCCTGGATCTGTAGTTTCAATAAATCTTTTCTTCTCATAACTGTGCCTGGTTTGAGGATTCATCTTAGTAGTGTGTGGCTGACTACAACACACACACTCTCTCTTTTTCTGCTTGCAAATAAATTAATTTAAAAATCAAAACCTTTTTTTAAAAAAAATAATAAGCGGGGAGTGGTGGCGAATGCCTTTAATCCCAGGGAGGCAGAGGTGGGAGGCTTGCTGTGAGTTCGAGGCCAATATGAGACTAGAGTGAATTCCTGTCAGCCTGGGCTAGAGAGAGACCCTATCTTGAAAAACCACAAAACAAAAAAAAAATTATACATAGAATCACCAAATGATACAATTATCCCCATTTATGAGTATAAGCATCATGCTGGTTGATCTGCCTCCAGCCACTGCAAATGAACTCCAGATGCACGCACCACTTTGTGCATCTGACTTTACGTGGGTGCTGGGGAATTGAACCTGGGTCTTTAGGCTTTGTAGGCAAGTGTGTTAACCTCTGAGCCATCTCTCCAGCCCCATAAAATATTTGTTTTAAAGGGAGAAAATGAGCTGAATTTAGAAAAACAACATTGGGGATGGGGAGAGACAAGGGCAGACGATGCAGCAAGGAGGCAGCCGCGGACTGGTGTCTGCACAGGGTCAGGGCTGCACAATCTAAGAGGAAGAATTAAAGAGGACTTGTGGTCACTCTGCGGCTTCAGCTAAAGACAGACATGGCTGTGCCTATGTCAAAGGCTTGTCCTGATGGTGGCTCTGCCCAGAGCAGGAGCATTTCCATAAGTGCAGAACAGTACTTGCCGTGTGGCTTCTCCCATGCGGCTCTCTACAACACTCCCCTGCTGTCAGCCTTCCCCACTGTGTAGACTGTATCCTCCATCTGCAAACCGACATAACCTCTTCCTTCCTTTAGGTGCTTGTGGTCAGGTTATTCCCATCACAGCGGCAAGGAAAGCAATTAATACAGTGGAGGGGTGATAATAACTCTTGTTATTAAAGGACACGGCATAGAACTGGGGAGATTGCTCAGTGGTTAAAGGCTCTTGCTTGCAGAGCATGCTGGGCCAGGTTTGATTCCCCAGTACCCACAAAACCAGATGCACAAAGTGGCACATGCTTCTGGAGTTTATCTGCAGTGGTAGGAGTATGGCACACCCATGCGCTCTCTCTCTCTCTCTCTCTCTCTCTCTCTCTCTCTCTCTCTCTCTCTCCTTGCAAATAAATAAAAGTATTTTGAAAAATACAGGCATGTTGGCGCACGCCTTTAGTCCCAGCGCTCAGGGGACAGAAGTAGGAGGATCGCTGTGAATTCGAGGCCACCCTGAGACTACATAGTGAATTTCAGGTCAGCCTGGGTGAGAGTGAGACCCTACCTCGAAAAAAGAAAAGAATATCATGGGCTGGAGTGATGGCTCAGCAGTTAAGGTACTTGCCTGCAAAGCCTAATGACCCTCGTTCAATTCCCCAGTATCTATGTTTGTGTATCTAAAGTCAGATACACAAAGTGGCTCATACATCTGGAATTTGTTTGCAGCAGCTAGAGGTCCTGGCATGCTTATTTTCTCTGTCTCTGTCTCTGTCTCTGTCTCTGTCTCTGTCTCTCTCTCTCTCTCTGCTTGCAAATAAATAAAAATTAACAAATTAGGCTGGAGAGATGGCTCAGTGGTTAAGGCACTTGCTTCTAGTGCCTAAGACCCTGGGTTTAATTCCCCAAGACCCACATAAGCCAGACCCATAAGATGGTGGCCCTGGTGTGCTTTCTGTCTCTCTCCCTCTCTTTCTCCCTCCCTCTATCTCTCTCTCTCTCTCATCTCTCTGCTTGAAAAATGAATAAATAAAATATTTTAACAAATTAAGAAAAGGATATATCATGAGAGCTGGGCTTGATGACTCTTTTTTTTTGGTTTTTCGAGGTAGGGTCTCGCTCTAGTCCAGGCTGACCTGGAATTCACTCTGTAGTCTCAGGGTGGCCTTGAACTCATGGCGATCCTCCTACCTCTGCCTCCCGAGTGCTGGGATTAAAGGTGTGCGCCACCACGCCCGGCCTGGGCTTGATGACTCTTATCTGTAACACTCTGAAGGCTGAGGCAGGAGGATTGCCAGGAATTTTAGGCCATCTTGGGCTACATACTGAGTTCTAGGCCACCCACCAGGGCTACAGAGTGTGACCCTGTGTCAAATAATAATAATAATAATAATAATAATAATAATAATAAAGCCTGGACTAGATCGAGACCCTACCTTGAAAAATAAAAAAAAAAATATATAGCATATAATTCCTTTAAGAGGATCACTTTTGCCAGGCGTGGTGGCACACGCCTTTAACCCCAGCACTCGGGAGGCAGAGGTAGGAGGATCACCATCAGTTCAAGGCCACCCTGAGACTACAGAGTGAATTCCAGGTTAGCCTGGGCTAGAGCGAGACCCTACCTCGAAAAACCAAAAAAAAAAAAAAAAAAAAAAAGAGGATCACTTTTTTCAGGCACGGTGGCATTCACCTGCAATTCCCGCATTCCAGAGACTGAAGCAGGAAGGTCACACGTTTGAGGTCAGCCAGGGCCAAAATCAATAAAAAGTTACAAAAAGATAGGTATGGTGACATGTGCCTACAATTCCCAGCACCTGGAAGAGGGAGGTAGGAGGATCATAAATTCAAGGTCATTTTCAACAAAGGAAGTTTGAGACCAGCCTGGGATGAGACACTATTAGGAAGAAAAGAAGGAGGGAAGGAGAAGGAATGAGGGAAGAAAGAAAGGAAAGGGAACGGAAACAGAAGGGAAGAGAAGCCGGGCGTGGTGGCGCATGCCTTTAATCCCAGCACTCGGGAGGCAGAGGTAGGAGGATCGCCGTGAGTTCAAGGCCACCCTGAGACTACAAAGTGAATTCCAGGTCAGCCTGGGCTGGAGTGAGACCCTACCTCGAAAAACCGATAAATAAATAAATAAATAAAATAAACAGGTTGACTCAGAATTTGGGCACGACATGCTCTCTGGGGCTCCTCAGAAGCTCCATGGAGTACAGTGGGGCAGCCTAGAGAACCTTCTGGCACATTGGCTGCTTCTGACAGTTCTCTCAGCTAATAGCATTGATCTTGGGTTAGAGCTGAGGCCCCATAGCTCCTTCTGTCTTCCTGGAAGACAGTTGGAACATGGAGTTCACAACACCCCACCCCCATCTCTGTACTTCCCAGCAGAGGCTGTACAGCACTCTGGAGTTCCAAAAATAACGATTAATGACGGCCCTCCACATCCCTTAGTGTGCATTTGCTCCCACAGGTCATGGTCTATCTGCGGCTAATGTAAGCATACCACCCCCCAAACACACGTGTCTACCTGTAGCTAAGTTGTTCGTCTACTTGTGTATATTTCACATTAGCTACAGGTCTACGTGTCTGTGCGTGTGAGGGGTGGCATGGTGCAGAGGGGGTGAGTAAGGAAGGGTGACGGGAGGGTTCATCAAAATTGAAGAGGTTGAGGAAGGCGGCAGAGGTGGCCAGAGAGAGAGCCAGCCTCAAAGGAGGCAGGCGTGGACACAGAGCCACCTGCCAGGGCCACGCTGAGGACCACAAGATGGACACGTACCTGTCCACATGCTGGACCTCCTGGGCGTCCAGGACGGGCTGTGCCAGGACAAGGGCCGTTTCCACGCTGTGCATTTAAACCAGCCTCATCAAAGGGATGTGGCTCTCCATGGTTTGGAGTTCCTCTTGACATTGGCTCCCTCCCCTGACACAATGCTGCCACCCCCACCACAGGTGCCAGGACGCCTGCGGCAACGCAGGGGTGACTTGGAGGAGGAGTTAGTGCCAGGGCCGCCTGCAGGTTCTGCCCGGAGGTCCAGAAGGCACTGGGACTGGCTCAAAACGTTCAGCACGTGAAGCCACTCGGGATTGACAGTGTGAGCCATCGAGGCTGGAAGCCTACCTGGACCGCCCGTGAGCTGCACGTTGGTGTGAAGAAAACAGATCGTTGAAGAAGATCCTGACAGCTGCTGGACCAACAAGAACAGAAGAAGATAATGTTTGCCCAAAACTGATGTTTTCACAGCTGCCTCAGTTTTGGGTCATTTTAAGATCTTACAAGAATGTATTTTGAGCTGGGCACGGTGGTGCAGGCCTTTAATGCCAGGATTTGGGAGGCTGAGGTAGGAGGATCTCTGTGAGATTACATAGTGAATTTCATCAGGTCAGCCTGGGATAGAGTGAGACCCTGTCTTGAGACACCGAAGAGCAAGCAAGCAAACAAACAAATGGAACTATTTTGACTTTAAAACCTCAGAGTTAAAAAAAAAGGGGGGGTGAGGAAAAGTAGCTGTCTTCTTGGGTGTTGGCATCTCAGTGGCCATGTTGCTTTGACTAATCTCAAAACAGGTGTGTTGGGGAAGAAAAAGAAAGAAGAGTGTGGAACTCAGTGTTCACAACCAGACTTTTAAAAACTGAGACCAGGGCTGGAGAGATGGCTTAGTGGTTAAGGCACTTGCCTCTAGTGGCTAAGGCCCCTGGTTCAATTCCCCAGTACCCACATACGCCAGACCCACAAGGTGGTGGTGGCCCTGGTGCCCTCTCTCTCTCTCTCTCTCTCTCTCTCTCTCTCTCACTCACTCACTCTTTCTCTCTCTGTATCTATCTGCTTGAAAATGAATAAATAAAATATTTAAAAAAAAAACTGAGACCAAATATAAAATTCATTGTAAGGTTTATTCAGCATTGTTTTATTTTAAAATAAAAGAAACCCTTCCTTAGAAGTGCTGTTTATTTACTACGAAATTGACATTATCACATTATTGCCTGGGAGGAACTGTGTTTTTCTTCCCTTTAATTACATGGCATGCTTCTCTGCAGCCCACGAAGCTTTCAAATAGGTCAAACTAGTTAAAAGAACGAGGACTCCATGTCTGCATGTTTTATGCACTTGGAATCATCAGCGGGTCCCCTCCAGGGGCAAACTCGGGACACAAGTCAGAAGCACAGCGCTCCCACGCTGGCCACAAATGTCACCTTGTCTATAAATAAAGGAAAGAGTTTTTTTTTAAATTTTTTTAAATTTTATTTATTCATTTTTTCAAGCAGAGAGATACAGAGAGAGAGAGAGAGAGAGAGAGAGAGAGAGAGAGAGAGAGAGAGAGAGAGAGAGAGAGAGAGAACACCATGGCCATCACCTTGTGGGTCTGACATATGTTGGTACTGGGGAATTAAACGCAAGTCCTTAGGCACTAAAGGCAAATGCCTTAACCGCTGAGCCATCTCTCCAGCCCAAGGAAAGAGATTTAAGGAGGCAAATGACCAGTTTAATGTGAGATATAGGAGCACTGGGTACGGATCTGCTTTGGCGTTTTTATTCTAGTGACTGTCCTTGTCCTCGAGGCTGGAACGTTTTTAAAACTAGCCTTTTACTAATTGTGGTCTTAATAAAAATTATTTTATTTTATTTATTTATTTTCAAGCAGAGAAATACAGAGAGAGAGAGAGAGAGCGCACCAGGGCCACCACCTTGTGGGTCTGGCATATGTGGGTCCTGGGGAATTGAACCTGGGGCCTTAGGCACTGGAGGCAAATGCCTTAACCGCTGAGCCATCTCTCCAGCCCTAAAAATTATTTTTGATAAAAAAAATTATGAGGTTTAGAATGAGCCCTATGGAAACCTACTTCTTTGGTTACGGCACACCCAGTGACGATAGATTATTAATTACTAGGTAAACTTCAGTGCCAGGGATGGGATACCTTCCAGTGAGTAGCTAGTCAGGGAGGTTCCTGAAGCCCCCAAAACATTACAGTCATTGCCAAGGCTCTTGCTTGCCCACCAGAATGAGTAAGACCCTGTTGCTGAAGACCACATATGCTTGGGCTGCAGGTCACTGAGAAATCAAGCTGGAGCTGAGCTGGAAACCTCCTCCCTGTTAACCAGCTGACAGAAAGCTGGAAAAAGCTATGGCTGCCTGCAGCCCTATGGAGAGAGAAGCCATCAATGGTGGTGAACAGCAGCGGCCCTTGCAAGCCTCAGACTGGCCAGACAGACCAAATGTGCCAACTGGGGCAATAGTGGCATATCTATTGTGGGGAAACCAATAGCTCTCTAGTTGGACTGGAGGTCCACGACATGGGTGAGGGTGATTGGGAGGGGGGCTTGGATACATTCTTGGTACTGAAGACCTATTCAAAAGCCTATGGCAGGGGAGGCCATGCCCTCTAGGGAAGTAATGCCTGCTGCTGTCTGGCTAAATGCACATATTATGCCCACGGTCCTGTAAACACTTTTTTTTTTTTTTTTGCTGTGCTGAGGACCGAACCCAGGGCCTTGCGCTTGCTAGGCAAGCTCTTATCCACTGAGCTAAATCCCCAACCCCTGTAAACACTTTTTAAAATGGGCATACCCATATATTAATCTCCTCTCACTTTTGGTTAGAGAAGCTTCTCTTTCCAGATGGCAGTGACCACTGGGATGACTCAAAAGTCACCACAGTGCTGAGAAGTGACAGTGGAGAGTTCAGCACTGGGACATCTCTACCACAGCTCCAAGGCTCCTGTCCATTACAGAAGAGGTGGAGGAAAGATCGTAAGAGCCAAAGGAAGGGGAGGACCGCTTACAACGCAAACCTCCAGACACAAAATGGCCTTGATGTTCATGACCAAGCAGTGCCCAACATATCCTAACCAAGACCTTCATAATGGGAGGAAAAGATGACGACATCGAAATAAAATAGAGACTAATTGAGAGGTGGAGGGGGTTTGATGGAAGGTGGATTTGAGAGGGAGAGAACGGGTTGGGGAAGGGAATTATGATGGTTTATTGTCTGTAATTATGGAAGCTGGGCTGGGCGTGGTGACACACGCCTTTAATCCCAGCATTTGGGAGGCAGAGGTAGGAGGATCGCCTCGAGTTCAAGGCCACCCTGAGACTACAGAGTGAATTCCAGGTCAGCCTGGGCTAGAGCGAGACCCTACCTTGAAAAACCAAAAATAAATAAATAAAATTATGGAAGCTGTCAAAAAGTTTAAAAAAGGAATAACATAACAAGTGTTGGAGATATGGACACTTTAAGACCCTTATTCACTGCTGGTGGGACATGAACTGTTGGCACCTTGTAGAGCTTCTAGAAAACAGTCTAGAATTCTTCATATGACTGAACACGGAGTTCCTCATGACCGCTCCAAGGGACGTAACCAAGAGAAATGAAGGCATGGGTCCACACAAAAGCTTGTACAGGAATGTTTAAAGCAGTATTGCTCATAACAGCAGAGCACAGAAGCCACCAAATGTCCACCAAGATGTAATCGATCTATACAATAAAGTGTATCTATACAATGGGACATTATTGGGCCAAGAAATTTGATTTTAACATGAAAGAATCTTAAAAACATTATGCTAAATGAAACAAACCACACACAAAAAGTCTACATATCACCACACACACTACATATGGGTGAGGTAGTGCATGCCTGTGAGAAGCCCAGCACTGGGGAGTTAAGAGGCAAGAGGATCAGGAGGAGTTCAAAGTCATCCTCAACTACACATCGAGTTCAAGGTTAATCCTCTGACCTCCACATATGTGTGGTATCACGTACACACCCTTGCACATGCAGGGCACACACACATCATACATACATAAATTTTAAAAAATAAAGCTATTGCAAAAAAATTTTTGGTTGTTCAAGGTAGGGTCTTGCTCTAGCCCAGGCTGACGGGGAATTCACTCTGTAGTCTCAGGCTGGCCTCAAACTCACGGCAATCCTCCTACCTCTGCCTCCCGAGTGCTGGGATTAAAGGCGTGCACCACCACGCCCGGCTTATTTTCTTTTTTTAAATAAATATTTTTTTAAAATATTTTATTTATTCATTTTCAAGCAGAGAGATACAGAGAGAGAGAGAGAGAGAGAGAATGCACCAGGGCCACCACCTTGTGGGTCTGGCTTATGTGGGTCCTGGGGAATTGAACCCAGAGCCTTAGGCACTGGAGGCAAGTGCCTTAACTGCTGAGCCATCTCTCCAGCCCTAAATAAATATTTTAATGTGTGTGTGTGAAAGAGAGAATAGGCACAGCAGGGTCTCTTGCCACTAAAATAAACTCTAGACACATGTGCCATATTGTGCATCTGGCTTTACATGGGTGCTGGGGAATCAAACCTGGACAAGCCTTTAAGCACTGAGCCATCTCCCCAATCCTCTAGGCTCTCTTTTCATTCTGAGTTAAATTAATAGGCTACTGAGAAGCATCCCTTCCTGCAACCTAGTTTAAGATGAAAGCTCTAGGGATGGAAAGATGGCTCAGAGGTTAAGGCCTTGCCTGCAAAGCCTAATGAACAGGGTTCAATTCCTCAGTATGCACATACAGCCAGATGCACAGAGTGGTGCATGCATCTGGAGTTCACTTGCAGTGGCTGGAGGCCCTGGCACACCCATTCTCTCTCCTTGGAAATAAATAAATATATATATATATACATATATATATAATTTTTTTAAAAGATGAAAGCTCTAGTCTGGCCCAATTAATGATGCAACGGATAACAATCACCCCTTGAAGAGGACACCCCCACCCTGCAATTCTAGAGTCCCCGAAGTTGGTAGGAGTCCACAGAGCCATCAATTGTTCTGTTTATTATTTGGGCATATTCATGGGCCCATATAAGGAACACATTTTCTTTTTTGAACTTTTTATTGATAGCTTCTATAATCATAGATTATAAACCATTATGATTCCCTCCCTCAGATCTCATCCCGCTCTCAATTAGTCTCTGTTTTGTTTCGGTGTCATCATCTTTCCTCCCATTATGTGTAGGTGTTATCAGGCACTGTAAGGTCATGAATGTCAAGGCCATTTTGTGTCTGGAAGTTTGCGTTGTAAGCAGTCCTCCACTTCCTTTGGCTCCTACAATCTTTCCACCACCTCTTCTACAGCAGTCCCTGAGCCTCAGGAAGTGTGATGGAGATGTCCCAGTGCTGAACACTCCACTGTCACTTCTTCTCAGCACTGTGGGGTCTTTTGAATCATCCCAGTGGTCACTGCCATCTGAAAATGAGAAGCTTCTCTAGACAACAGTGAGAGCAGCATTATGTGGCACATTTTCTTTTAAATTTTTTTTCTTTTAAGCTTTTTATAGGGGGGAATATTGGGGAGATGGCTCAGCAATTAAAGACACTTGCTTGCAAAGCCTGACAGCCCAGGTTTGATGTCCCAGTAGCCACATAAAGCCAGATGCACAAGTGATGCATGTTTCTGAAGTTCATTGCAGTAGGAGGCCCTGGTGCACCCATTCTCTCTCTCTGTCTGCCTCTTTCTCTCTGTCTCTCTTTGCTTATAAGTAAATAAAATATTTTTTAAATTATTCATTTATTTGCAAAGAGACAGAGAGAATGGGCACACCACGGCCTCTAGCCACTGCAAATGAACTCCAGATGCATGCACCACTTTGTGCATCTGTCTGGCTTTACATGGGTACTGGGAATCGAATCCAGGTCATTAGGCTTTGCAAGCAAGCACCTTAACTGCTGATCCATCTCTCCAGCCCTAAAAGTATTTTTACTTACAAGAAGAGAGAGAGAGAGAGGAGACAGAATCAGCGTATCAGGGCCTCCAGCGGGCAATCAGCCCTGCATATGAGACATGGCTGCAGAGATTTCCTGCCTCTCCCTGGGCAATCTTTCCAGAAATGCTCCACTGGCCACGCATCAAACAAGCAGGAGGGGACTCCCTCAGTTGTCCCCGGGATTGGAAGGTCTGAAGCATTGCCACAAAACCTCTGTTTTTTTTCATGTCAGGGCCCCTTCCCCTGAGCCTCCTTCTGGTTCTAGAAGGAACAGTAACAGACAGCACACAGAAGTGATGGCCTTTACTGTGTAAAGCCTCCTTCCTGACTCCATGAAGGACCTGGGCTCTGGAATTAAGAGGCTTCCATCTACTCTCTCTCAATCCCTCAATCACACATGGAAACTAGGTGTCAACCTCCCAGGAGGGTTCAGGGACCCAGACCCTCCTGTGTGCCCATGGGAAGGGGATCTCTGTCTCCTTATTGACAAGTTGTTTCCTTGGCCTTGTCTGATCCTGGGAGTAAGCCAGATACCCCTGGCCCACAAGGGCCTTTGCTGCCTTCTCTGCTCTGCACAGAATTTGGCTTAAAAGAAGTCCAATGTCTTTCTATGTTAACATCTGTCCCAGACATTAGACCTGTAAACACCTGTCGGGCTCATCTGAGAACGTCTGCAGATCTGCCTTCATTGGTTTTAAGTCTTGAAACATAAAGGGAATAGAAACCTGCTGGGGTCCCGAATTTCCCCCAGGACTTCCTGGTGGGAGAAAGTGCTCTTAGGGGGCAGTGGCCTTACTGGTTATACTGGGTTTTAGGTTGCAGTTTGGGTCCCAGGAAAGGAAAGCATTGAGGGCGTCCTGTTTAGATATCTTCCCCTGTGCGGCCTCAATTTATGGCTTCCTGCAGACTGTTGCTTGCTTCTTTGTCAAGTTCAAATTAGTAAGGGTCTGTTACTCAGAAAAGAGACACCTCTACTCTTCTAATTTTTGTTTCTTTTTGTTTTTTGAGGTAGGGTCTCTCTCTAGCCCAGGCTGACCTGGAATTCACTATGTAGTCTCAGGGTGGCCTCAAACTCATGGTGATCCTCCTACCTCTGCCTCCTGAGTGTTGGGATTAAAGGCGTGGGCAACCACGCCCAGCTTGGCTTTCTTTTAATTATTTTTAATATTTATTTATTTGCAAGCAGATAGATAGAGAGAGAGAACCTCTAGCCACTGCAAATAAACTTCAGATGCAGGTGCCACTTTGCACATCTAGATTTATATGGTTATTGGGTAATGGAACAAGGGCCATTAGGCTTTGCAGGCAAGCACCTTAACCACTGAGCAATCTCCCCAGTTCCCCTTTAATTTTTTTTAAACTTAAAAAAAATATTCATTTTCTAGCAGAGAGATACAAAGAGAGAGACAGAGAGACAGAGAGCGAGCACCAGGGCCACCACCTTGTGGGTCTGGCTTATATGGGTCCTGGGGAATTGAACCCTTAGGCACTGGAGGCAAGTGCCTTAACCGCTGAGCCATTTCTCCAGCCCTCTTTTAATTTTTTGAGGCAGGGTCTCACTCTAGCTCAGGCTGGAACTCCTGTCTGCCTCTCAAGTGCTGAGATGAAAGGCATGTGCCTGCAGCCTCTGGTATTTTTTCTCTTCCTAATCCTTACTGCTTGGCCTGAGGTCTCCCCCAGGGAGGCATTTCTGACCATAAAATCCTGATTCCAGGGAGTAGTTCAATTTACTCATCAGGCAAAGAGAAAATACAAATATAAAGGAGTTTGTCAAGCTTACCTGTGCTTGAACTCTTCTGTCTCCACAGATGAGACCCCAGGTAATAAAGGTTCTGGACAGAATAAACTTGAGTTTACCTGTGCTTTGGGCCTCATGATAGTCCAAGGTGACAGGTTTATTTAGGTTCACTTGTGCCCAACTTGGCATTCCCCTTGGTGAGCCCAAACTACTTTGGCATTAGTACCATCCGTCCCCTAACTGGCTGCCTTTTCCAAATCTATTTTTCCCTTCTATCTCTTCTGTGTCACCAAGAGGCTCCTGCAAGGCTGTGTCCGTGTCTTTCAATTAGAGGGGAAGGTTGAAAATCTATCCACACCCAGAGATGATGATGGAGGGAACAGCATCTTCCTACCCAGGAGAGGGCAACTTTCCCCAGAATCTGTCAGAAGTACGATAAAAACTATCTAGGGCTGAAGAGATGGCTTAGCGATTAAGGCATTTGCCTGCAATGTAGAAGGACCAGAGTTCAATTCCCCAGTGCCCATATACAGCCAGATGCACAAGAGGGCACATGTGTTTGGAGTTCATTTGCAGTGGCTTGGAGGCCCTGGTGTGCCCATATTCTCTCTCTGTCTGGCTCTCTCTCTCTCTCTCTCAAATAAGTAAATATTTTTTAAAAACCAAAAAAAAAAAAAAAAAACTATTGATCTAGGGCCGGGCGTGTCGACGCACGCCTTTAATCCCAGCACTCAGGAGGCAGAGGTAGGAGGATCACCATGAGTTCAAGGCCACCCTGAGACTACATAGTGAATTCCAGGTCAGCCTGGACTAGAGCGAGACCCTACTGACGTGTCCATTTTCTCTCTCTTTCTCTGCTTGCAAATAAAATAAAATTATTCCAAAAATATATAAATTTCAAAGTGCCTCCTTCCAAGCTCTTGATGGAGCAAGGGCCCATGGGAAAACTGGAAGGGCCAGGGAAGTATGTCCGGCAAGCAGCGGGAATGCTGCTTGGGAGAACATGGAGGAATGGGAGGGAGAAAGCTTTTCATGGTGGAGACCTTGGCCCACGACCTATGTGAGAGCAGCCAGAGCCGACTAAGTAATCAAGGCCCCTGAAACCAAGTTGGGCAAGCCGGTGAAAGCAAGTGTCTGGAGCCCTGGGAGCATGTGTCCGGCCTCAGGAATGGCACATGGGGCCGCCCAAGGCCTTGGCAGGGCCTGTCTTGGTCATGGGCCTCGGCCATGGAGCAGGCTTTATCCTTTTTGTTCCCACAGCACTCTCTGGCTCTGAGGGCAACACAGCCCCTCACACCACCCTCCTCCCTCCCCTCCCCCACTGAACCCCTTCTTTCCAACTAAGAAAGTCCCTCCTCTATTTTTGACAATGTATTATTTCCACGAGTGTGTGGACTCCAGAGTCACTTCCCAATGCAAAGGAACACCAGAAGTTTGTGCTTTTTGTAGTCCGGCTTTATGTGGGTGACTGAGGAATTAAACCCAGGTTGGCAGGTTTCATAAGCTTGTACCTATAACCATTGAGCCCCCTCCCCGCCTTCAATTTTGATGACTTTTTCTTTTAATATTTATTTGAGAGAGAGAGAAACAGAGGCAGATAGAGAGAATGGATACTCCAGGGCCTCCAGCTATTGCAAATGAACTCCACACATGCACCACCTTGTGCATCTGGCTTTATGTGGGTCCTGGGGAATCTAACTCAGGTCATTAGGTTTTACAGGCAAGTGCCTTAACCACTGAGCCATCTCTCCAGCCAGACTTTTTCTTTTCTTTTCTTTTTTTTGGTTTTGGTTTTTTGAGGTAGGGTCTCGCTCTAGCCCAGGCTGACCTGGAATTCACTATGTAGTCTCAGGGTGGCCTTGAACTCACAGCAATCCTCCTACTTCTGCCTCCCGAGTGCTGGGATTAAAGACGTGCGCCACCATGCCCGGCTCCTTTTTATTTTCCTACTCTCATGTCACACAGGTCTTGTGCAGGTAACAACAGTCACTGTGAAGTCATAAATGCAGCCATCACTTTGTGTCTGGAAGACAGTGTTCCTAAACACCCCAACTCCCCATAGTTTGGCTCTTACATTCTTTCTGCAATCTTTTTCACAATGGCCCCTGAACCTTGCAAGGTAGATGGAGATGCTCATTTCATGCTGTCACTTTCTTAGCCTCCGTGTGAACAAGAAGCTTCTCTAACCACAAGCTAGAGAAGTACTAATATACGGGCAGAAACATAAATATTTAGAGGGTAGCTGGGCATGGGGATGCACACCTTTAGTCCCAGCACTTGGGAGGCAGAGGTAGGAGGATTGCTGTGAGTTCGAGGCCAATCTGGACTACAGAGGTCAGCCTGGGCTAGAGCAAGACTCTACCTGATAAAATCTTTAAAGGGCAATTTGGTGGGCATAATATATCCATTTAGCCAAACATCAGTAGTAGCTTTCCCTGAGGGTTTATGACCTTTCCAGCCTTAGGACTAGGTTTTAAGTACCAAGCATGAATTCCTTCCCATGAAACAGGGCTCCAATCCAGAGAGCAGTTGGTTACCCCCATAACAGACATGCCACTATTACACTAACAATGCCCACTGCTAGTTAAGGCTGTGGATGCTTTTTCTCCCCCAGCAGGCTACAAAGCACTTTCCAGAACTCTGACAGATTACCAATGGGGTGGGGTAGGGGTAGGGCTTCCAGTTCAGCTCCAGTTTGACTTCTCAGCGTCCTGAAGCCAAAGCTTGGGATGTCTTCAAGAGCTTCTGATCTTACCATGCAAAGGCCAGGCTTGCTGGAATGAACTTGATCAATCCCCCTCCCCCACCTCTGCTTTTTCAGTCTCCTTTTGTGGAGATCAGTCTGTCCTGAGGGGCTGAGACAAAGTTCTGGAGACTTCAGAGCTGCCCCAAGGCCCAACAAGGGTGTAGAGCAAGAAAGTCAGCTCTTTTCCGTCACTTTGCTCTGGTGCTCTGTCTCCCTGGGAGAAGAGACAGGCCTCTTTGACTTCCTTCCCAGGATTCCTCCCTGGGGGATAAGGGCAGGCAGGACATGACATGTCCATGGAACACCTTTCTATCTCGGTTCTTTCTCCATGTGTCTGGAGCTTCTGGCCATGTGGTGGGATATAAATGACACTAAGTTAAACTCCCTCTTCTTATTTCATTTTATTAAAAAAAAATCAGGCCAGGCATGGTGGCACACGCCTTTAATCCCAGCACTCTTGGGAGGCAGAGGTAGGAGGATCACCATGAGTTCAAGGCCACCCTGAGACTACGTAGTGAATTCCAGGTCAGCCTGGGCTAGAGGGAGACCCTACCTCGAAAACCAAAAAAATAAAATAAAAAGAATAGTAATAGTAATAAATAGTGCTCTGTGTTCAAAGGAGCATGATGAATCTCTCCATCCCATGAGCCTCCACGCTGCGTACTACCCTCCAGGCAGTGCTGTTAAAGAACCCTTGACTCAGAGCACTGGGCAACACCCCAGGAGCTCTGCCATTCAGGCCGCTTCTCCACACACGTAGGCTTGCTGTCCTCACCTCATCAGAAGAAAGGTGAGCACAGTACAATGTGATATTTTGAGAGAAGACACATTCCTATAACTTTTTTTTCTTTGAGGTCTAGCCCAGGCTGACCTGGAATTCACTGTGTAGTCTCAGGCTGGCCTTGAACTCATGGTGATCCTCCGACATCTGCCTCCCCAGTGCTGGGATCAAAGGTATGCGCCACCACGACCAGCTTCCTATTAGAAGTCCTATTAAACTACACGGTTTCAATTACTTTATTTTATTGTTAATTCTTATTGATCTCTTACCATGCCTAATTTATATATTAAATTAAAGATCTCTATATAGAAGAAAAACATCATACATGCAAAGTTACTAATTTCACATAGCCAGCGTGGTGTTGGCGCTCACCTTCAAACCCAGCGCTCAGGAGGCAGAGGTAGGAGGATCAAAGTGAGTTCTAGGCCAGCCAGTGCCCTGAGATTACATAGTGAATTAGGTCAGCCTGCTAGAGAGAGACTCTACGTTGATAACACCCACCCCCCCCAAAAAATATGTGAGGACCAGCAAAGTTGCTTGGAGTTGTCACTTTGGCTAAGTCCTGTGGGCTGTCACCTTGCAGGTATCAGGAGCCTGCATTCTTGTTCTAGGT
This sequence comes from Zapus hudsonius, assembly GCA_004024765.1. NCBI lineage: Eukaryota > Metazoa > Chordata > Mammalia > Rodentia > Dipodidae > Zapus > Zapus hudsonius. Next base: position 445 of record PVHP010032761.1, on the reverse strand, counting down.
ATAGGAACCCAGGGACCCAAACCCCTCGACACCTTGCCCCTCCTTCAGATGGAGAGTTCACAGCATCTGCAGGGGACAGGGGGACTGCTTCCATTGGCACAGTCAAGGGAAAAGCACGACCCAGAAGCCAGTTGGAAAGCCAGGGGACAGTAGTGTGCAGGCTTTCACTCCTCCCCTCCAACGCTAACCAGGTCTTTCTAGCTGGAGCTACCCAGTCTGGCTCAGGGCTCTGGAACTATACCTACGGGTCTTGCGGGCCTTCTGCATGCTGAACTCTCCAGAACATCCTAGGGCCTTTCAGCCTTCAAAACTGGATAAGCCAGTCCTATAACGTACAGCTATCTGATTCTGTTTCTCCAGTAAACCTTAGCTAAAATGGGCAGGCAGAAATGGAGCTAAGTAGGGGAAAACAAAAGGTTTCAGAGTTGGAGAATTGTCGAGTTTG
>PVHP010032760.1:0-20112 GCA_004024765.1 Zapus hudsonius | reverse complement strand
CAATCAATGGAAGGCCTTATTAGAATAGGCACTGACCTCCCTGAGCAAGAGGGAATGCTTCCAGCAGCCCCCCTTAAACTTGAATTGTAACCCCTCGGTCTCCAGCCCGTCACCCTCCCCTGCAGACTTTGAATTCATATTCTACAATCATGACAGGCGACTGCTCAAACTCCGCACCCTCTGCACATACAGCACACACGCACACACACACACACACACACACACACACACACACACATCTTCCTCACGCGCACACACACACATCTCTCTTACCCACAAATCTACCTTACACACATTTCCCTCTGCATACATGCACAAATCACATGTGAACATACACGTCCCTTACACACACTTCATCCCCACACACCGTGTGGCCCTTGCACACACACACACCTTTCTTATACATCCATCTCCCCTGCACAAACAGGCAGGCACTTCTCTTATATTCCCAGCACCTATACATCGCTCTTTTACATCCATACTCGGAACACACCACATCTCTCTTACATATGCCTCCAATATTTTACAAATATCCTCTGTCCCTTACACATACGCACACTCATACACGTATGCCACATCTCCTTTTACACACACATGCCTGTTACACGTCACTTACACGAGTGCACACAAACATCATCTGCATCACATCTCCTTGCTTCTGTCGTTTTGGAGACTAACACATTCATTCATCAGCAAGTGATTGTAGGATTTGTAAAGAAGCCTTTTGGAGGAAAAACTTCAGGAAAACTTGATAAGACCTCAAGACCCAGCAAGACTGATTCCACAGAAGCTTTGGAGCCCAGAGTAGATGGTACTTTCCTCAAAATCTGGATTCTTTCACTCTAGGAAGTTTCTGGAAACCAAGGCAGACCTTGGGATGGGTGCTTAGGAACACTGGTTTCTCTGGAGAGCCTCAGATGTGGACAGGAACCCCTTCTGTGTGTGTGTGTACATGCACACATGTATGGATACACTCTGTAGGGGAGGTGGTGAAGCCTGAACTCTGAGGACCCCAACACACAAAATTCTGAAAATATCCACCTCCTTTCAACTGCCTCCCAATATTATACCACCCTATTATAGATCCATTAAACGATCCATTGATGAAGGAAGAGCTCTTAGGACCCATTTGGCCCCCAGCTGGGACCAAGCCCTCCAAATGTGAGTTTCTAGGGAGGCATTTCATATCCAAACCATAACAATAGTACTGACTCAAGCTCAGTGATGCAGCTCGTAGCCATGGTGAAGAGCTTAAAGATCCCCATCCTCCTCAGTTCCCAGGCTCACCCCCACGCTCCTAGCCCTCCCCTCACACGCTGCACCTCGAACCCAAGAGAGGAATCCTGCCTCTCATGCATGCCTGTCCCAACCTTGCTCCTCATTCCCTTTCATTCTGACCCACTTTGGAAACAGACAAGTCTAATCCTTCCATGATTCCAGACACATCACTATGCCTTCATCTTAATGGGTGGTGTGGAGAGGCTGGCTGGAGTGGTCACCTCAAGCTCAGGTTTTAGGTTCACATGTGTGGCCTGTGTGACTTAAGATGGCCCGTCTTCCTTTCTTAGGCCATAGATGTTACAATATTAGGTGGAGGGTTGAAATGTCACTCCACAGGGTTCTGCAGAAAGAGCAGGTGACTGGTGATCAGAATTGGTTTCAAGTCTGAGAAGCAGAAGAGCAGAAAAGGGGTTGACATCAACGCCTCATGTTTGGACACTAAGATGCCTGATGTCGGAGAGGGATGGAGTCATGGAGGTTACCATGAAAACAGCTGGAAATGCTTACCATGAAAACAGCTGGCAGCCCCAGGATGGGTTGGGTTTAAACTCCTCCCACAGGGACAGGAGTCTGGAGCAAAGGACCTCAAATTGTTTCTATTTCTTTATTTATTTTACCATACAAAATAAAGAGGTTTGTTTTTGTTTGTTTGTTTGTTTTTGAGGTAGGTCTCGCTCTAGCTCAGTCTGACCTTGAATTCACTATGTAGTCTCAAGGTGGCCTTGAACTCATGCTGATCCTCCTACCTCTGCCTCCGGAGTGCTGGGACTAAAGGTGTGCGCCACCACGCCCTGCTCCAATGGGTTTATGACATTTTCACACATACACACACACATAATTGTACTCTAGTCATATTCATTCCCATCACCTTCTTTGTCTCCCCTCCCCCTCATTAATCTTCTTCCCTCTAAACACTCTCCTTCAGCTTTCATGTCATCTGTGTGTACAAATACATAGGTAAATTTCACACAGGAGAGAAAGCCACACACTTCTACTTACTAATGAGATCATGTACTCATCCAAGCAGGTCTGGGTTCAAGGCCCAGTTCCCTCACTTTCTGGGCAAAGTGTTACCTCAGTTTCCTTATCTATAACAAAGGGGATATAGTAGTATTTATTCTTTGGGGAACTGCTGAGGGACTAAGCAAAAACATGGAAACCCTCTGTGTTTCCTGTGTAGGCGCTAAACTGTTGTTAGCTTGCTTTTTCGTGTTTGCAATGTACCAGGCACTGGCTTAGACCCTGGAAAGTAACAAGAGTATGTTTCCAGGGTCTGGTTGGGGAGGAGGCAATACTGCAGATCCAATTCTTCTGAGTGGAAACATTCCTAGGGGGATGAAGGAGGTTCATAAGACTAAGAAGTAAAGGAAACGTACAAGGCTCAGAAAGCTCTGAAACTTACAGGAGTCAGAAGGCCCTCCCCACTAAGGTTTTATAAACTGCAATGGTTGGGTAGAGGACACTGACTTTCTGGCTTGCCAAGCTGATGGCAAGTCACGCAGTGTGCTCCAAGAATGCAGCTGTCACTGTTGCTGGGCTGGGCTTTTTCACCCATGCTCCTTTCAGTCACTCCTCACCCATGTTTCTGTAAGTAACCCCAATAAACTCACTGGCTCACTCCGCTAGGCATGGATGGAAGTGCTTCTTTAGTCTGTTTTTGTTGGAGTGAATAGAGATATATGTTCACATCTCCCAGGAAAAGTCACAGGACAAAATCCTCCATCACATGTCCATGAAAGGACAGACGGACTGCTAGGGGAGAGGAGGGGCCTCACTGTCACCCTCTGGTGGCTTGTCTCTTCCTGGTTTCCATTCCTATGATATCTGGCTCACTTTGGCTTCTGTGGGACCTCCCAGCCCTTACAATACCCACTGCCCACCCCCATTTAAGCTGGCTTGAGTAACTCCTTTATGACCAGTCAACAGCAATTAAGTGACAAATTAAATAAAGCTAGTAACAAAGACTGAAAGGATGGAAATCAAAGACGATGGAAGACCTCCCTCCCCCACCCACCCCTGCAGAGCCCAGCAGACCTGCTCGGGAAGGAGGAGGGCTTCAGCTCTAGGAAAAAAAGGGGAAAAAGAAAACTAAAAACAAAGTAGAAAGCACAGTCCACGGTAATGTTAGAAAGTTATCCAACGTGTGTAGGAAATCCCAAGGGAGTCAAAGCTGATTATTCCCTTGGGTCCTGAGGGAAGTTTGGGTGCCATGCTTCAAGTTGAAGTTAGACCTGGACCTTTGTCTGGATGGAGTTGAGCGCAGGAGCCGAGGGCGGGAGCTGGGATGCAGGTGTCTTCAAGCATGGGGAAGAGCCTCAGTCACCTTTGGTGTGGTATGTGGGAGAGAGTGGGAGCCCCAGGGATGTTAGGGGCAGTCAGGTCCTTCAGCTCCAGATGACAGACTAAGGAGACAGAATCTTATGTCGAGAAGGTGGAGAGTCATCACCCTGGCTTTTAAGCACAGGAATGACAAGGTCAGGGAAGATGAGCAGCTGTTTTAGGAAAGCTATGGCCCATGGCCATGGAAGCAGAGACGGCAGACGGAAGGCTGATGGAAGGGGGGAAGGAGGATGAGCCTCCGGCCAGGGTGGGACCAGTGGAGATGGACAGTGGACACTGATTGGATTAGCAGGGGTGCCAGCAGTCTAGGGTGCTCTGAGTGGCCTGCGTGGTGGTCACGTGTCTTGCCTGAACCATGAGACCATGTGGCCATCCACTTGGATGGCATGAAGCCAGGAGGGAACCAGAGGAAGACAATGGAAAGCCGTAACAAAATAACCAAGTTTGTGAGTGGACAAGTAGAAAAGCAGAGGTGCTTATGCTACCTTGTTCTCAGGAGTTAAGTCTGGAAGTCACCAGAAGGTCCTTGCAACAAGGGACTGGTTAAAGACAGATCACCCATTCCAGGAGCCCAGGAGAGGCTAGGCTTTAAGAAGGAGCGGTAGGCTAGCTTTGCAGGTTTTTGTTTGTTTGGATTTTGGTTTTTTTGTTTGGGGGCTTTGTTTTGATTTATTTTGAGACAGGATCTCGCTATGTAGCCCTAGCTGGTCTAGAACTTGCTGTGTAGACCAGATTGATCGCAGGCTGTGAAAAAAAGAAAGCGGTTAACTGAATCATGGTTCTGTTAACGGTGAGAAAGACTGCAGCAAGTTCTTTCTTAAAAATCCCAGCAAGGCTGTCTTTCCCCAGACATGCTCACAGGGCACAGCACTTTCTGGAGTCAAGCTTGGGGGGAGGGCTCCCAACGGCAGAGTTCAGAAGGGCACAGCCCAAAGAAAGAGGGGCTGAGTGGGAGGATGCCGGGAGAGGTTTTTAGCAGCTGCTCTGAGTGAGACATAGGGGAGAGGAGGGGTGTCTCCTGCCACTCTTGAAAGGCCGTGAGAAGCCCCTGCACCACCTTTTTAAGGAAACCAACCAAAAAAACAAAGATTCCCATGACTCTCCAGGTTCCTGGAGTCTCCTTTGGGTATTTCAGATGACTGTTGAGCAGAAACCAGCCTTAAAGGCTTCTGAGATCTATTTGGGTCACATCCACATGTATTTAGATAAAAATTTTTTTCCCAAAAAAGTGAAAGGATATACACCAAATTGTCAACCGTGGTTATCTCAGAAGGATGAACCGGCAAGGGACTTTTACTTTCTCTGCTTAAAAACAAAAGAAAAAAAAAACTACCTAAGCTTATGTTATTAGAACAAACAAATATAAAGACAGGGAAGAGAATCTACTACAGTCAGACAAAGTGCACCGTAAATAAATACATGTTAGTCACAAGAAGAGTTATTAAAACAGTAATTAAGTGACAAATTAAATAAAGCTAGGAACAAATCAAAGACAATGGGGGATTTCCCTCCCACACTCGCCCCCTGCAGTGCCACACGGTCTTGCTTGGGAAGGGGCTCCAGCTCCAGAAAGAGCCTTCAAGTAGTCTACAGTCTGTGATTTCTTCCAGAAGAGCCTGTTAGGAGGAGGCGCCCCATGGGCCAGATTGGTGGGGTACAGGGATCAGACCAGATGCTTTGGATTTTACTCTTGGGTCCTGGCTGCTTTCAGTTTTGTTTCTGTTGTTGTTGTTTGTTTATTTTGTTTTGTTTTGCTTTTTATTTTCAAAAATTTTTTAAATACTTATTTGTAAGCAGACAGAGAGAGAGAAAGAGAAAGAGAGAGAGAGATAATGGGCACGCCAGGGCCTCTAGCCACTGCAAACAAATTCCAGAGATATGGCCCACTTTGTGCATCTGGCCTTATGTGGACACTGAGAAATCGAACTCAGGTCCTTAGGTTTTGCAGGCAAGCACCTTAACCACTGAGCCATCTCTTCAGCCCTGCTTTCAGTTTTCTCTATCCTCCTCTCCTACCCCTTTTACCTTTCGCCTTCTCCATTTCTCCCCCCCCCCCTCCTCTCATCTCTTCCCAAGTTGCTAAATCTCAGCTGGGTTCAGCAAACACAGGAGTCATTTTTGCATAAGGGTGGGCTGCAGTCCTGGAGTACAGGCTCCCAAAGTAAACAGGAGAAGCCCACCCAACTTTAAAGAACTCTCAATCCAGAGAAACAGAAAGAAGCTGAGCAAAGACCACCCACCCCTGGCTATCAGATTGGTGGGCTGAGGAAGATTCCCCCACAGAGTGGTCTATGAGCAAAGGAATGGCAAATACCCTTTCCTGAAAACCCAGGGTGTCCCTGAGTGTCTGGAGTAGCAGCGTCAAAGAAGCAGGAGTAGCGGTTGGGGACATCGACCTGGAGGGGGAGAAGAGGGAGAGGCAGGAGTCAACATCTGAGTGCCGAGGCGAAGGACCCTGAATGCTGGGCTACTGGGCTATAGAAAGCTGAGACATTACCTGCATAGCTTTGAGGAGCCGGTGATGGATTAAATGGAAGAGTGATGGAGACAGAAAGATGCCCTGCCCTGATGTGGAGAAAGGAGGGAGAGGTGACAGTTAAGACATCTCCCGCAGGAGATGATGTGGTCTCAGCACAAGCAGCAGTTGTGATGGGGGCAGGTGCACACGTCCAGTTCTCAGAGGCAAGAACTGCAGGCTGGGCATCATTCGTTCACACAGTAGGCATCACTGGAGCTTTCTCTTGGCCCGGCCAGTCACCAAGACACGGTCAGGAATGGGCCATGGTCCTTACAGGTACCTCTGCCTATAGACATGCCTCCCCAGAGGGGCTTTGGACTTCCTCTCCTGTGAGCTGGGATCGATTTCCCATTCCTTGAATCTGGGCTGGTCTTGTAAGTTGCCTTGTCAGGCAGAGCGTGATAGTCCTAAGCACAGGCTAAAGAGGCTTGGACGCTGCAGCTTGGGAGACCACGTGGAGCAGACCCAAGTCTTCTCAGCTGTGCTAAGAAGCAAGTTAGGAAGAAAACACAACCAAGATCAGCCCACCCCAAATCAGCAGACCCTTTAGCTGCCTCACATTCATGAGTCATTAAACTCCTTTTCATCTTAGACTCCAAATCCTGGATGGTCTTATGGGCAATAGCTCACTGACAGCATATAAAAATTAACTTTTTGCTTGTGTGTATGCATGCTCATATGTGTGTAGATGTATGGGTGTGGGGGGTGCATGTGTGTGCACATCCACATGGAGGCCACAGGCTGACATCGGGTCTTCTTCCTCAGTTGCTCTCCAGAACTCAGCCAGCCAGTGAGCCTCCGGGATTCCCTGTCTCAGCCTCTCCAGTGCTGGGATTCCATGGATTTGGGAGATCTGAACTCAGGTCCTCATGCTTGTACAACAAACACTTTATCCACTGAGCCATCTTCTTCTGACAGTTCAGGCAGCTCCCTAGATCCCTCCCCTTGAGTGGGAGGTGTCTCTAGCCAGAGCTAAAACCTAGGCCCTAAAACTGATTGGTCAAGTATAGACCAATCAGCTGTCTCTGACTTACCTGGGGGAACCTTTAAGAAGCTTGCCTAAAACAAAGGCCGGCCTCTCTTCTTTTCCTCATGGTGTCCTAGAAGAAGGACTTATGATTCTCCAGGCCTTAGAAAGGTAAGGCCTTCCCCCACCCCAGCCTAATGACTGGGGTGAGGGAAGGCTCCAGATTTTTCCCACATGAACCTTTTTCCTTATGATGGGAGCACTCTGTTATCTTTTCTTCTGCTACTTGTTTAGCTGAACAGCATAAATTCTGTTAAACTCGCCATGTTTTCTCCCCACACTGGTGGCTGGAGAACTCTGTAACTCCCCATGTTCCCTTAAATAATAAAGTCTCCCACTATACCTTAAGATCTTGTTGTCTATGATTTTAATTCTTTAACTTTGTAGACAAGAATCTGGGTACTCCTTAAATTTTGAGGTGCATCAGAATTTTTGAGCTGGGCATTATCTAAATCCTGACCCTCAGCTCAGTCCTTACATCCCCAGCACCTAAATTAATGTTAAGGCATACTAAACAAACAAACCCCTCATAGCCCATGTGTCACTAGGGCCTCCTAAGCAATCTCTGCTCTCTTTCCACACTACCTGGGAGTGAGTCAGCACTGGGTCTTGGCCTGGGGAGAACATGCTCTGGGGTCTCACAGCTCTGCACGTGACAAGCACCTTGTTAAAGGCACCTTGTTAAAGGGTTTTCAGGATCAAGTAGTCATGGGAGCTTGAGATACTTTCTCTACAGAGCAACAGGAAAGTTCTCCTGGTTGTCCAAAATAGTAAAGATATTGCTCTCTGGGGCAAAAATCCCTAAGCAGGCTTACTGCTCATTATAAAGATATGGGTTCCTCATTACGGAAGAGGGGACAGAAAGATTTTAAGAGCCACAGGTCACAAAGGAGTATCAGAGGCATTTCCTGTCCATACATGACTGCTTAGCTCTGTTGCTCTCATGGGAGGAGGGGGATGGGACCAATTTTGTGATTTGTCCATACAGCAAATTTCTAATTTTAAAAAAGTTAGACATAGAAATAATAATAATAAAGATTTGGGTTCCTACCATGAAGTCCTCCACAATGATGGTCTCTTAAGCAGTTACCACAAACCTCCCCTTTCTGCTTTGGCTGAAATGGTGGGGGTGGGAGATAAGGTTTGTTCACTCTATCCTGGATAGGAATAAAGTTTAATTTCACCATTCGATTTTCTAGAGTTCAGTGGGACATGTTGTCTCTTCTCGATTTAGTCAGTCTGTGCTCTCCGTAGGAATTGGGTGATAAAACTCATCCAAATGTGGGGAGGGGGCAGGGGGGAGATTAGGGTTCCTTCAGCTAGGTTTTTTTCTTTTTTCTTTTTCCTCAAACTTAAAACGCTGCATGTGCTTCGGGTGTTTGTTGATGTTTCCTGTCACCCTTTAGGAACCGGAGCTTCGAGAACCCTGACATTCTGACTGTTGCTGTTGTCTTACTTATGGATCAAATCTTCTGTCACATCCAAGACACTGTGGCAGGCTGACTTGACAGTCTGCAAGAAGCGTGAGGCTCGGGTCATGGTGCTTCTGCTTCCAGAAACCATTTAATCTAATTCCACAGAGCCTTGGGCAGTGGGGACTTGGGGAGATGGCTCAGCAGGTAAGAGCGCTTGTTGTAAAAGCATGAAGACCTGAGTTCAATCCTGAGTACCTACAGAAAAATCCAGACATGGCCATGTAAGACTGTAACCCCAGTGCTGAGGCAGGAGGATTGCTGAGGCTCCCTGACAAGCCAGTCTAACAAAATGGTAAGACATATCATGTTCAGGAGAATAAGGTAGCAGAGCCTCAGAGGAGGACACCGACATCCCCCTCTGGCCTGCACGTGTGTGCACAGGCATACTTACCGGCACACACACACTTACACAAAGTCTTAGTAAAGTGTTTCACATAAGAGAGCATGGAAAGACAAACGAGAGCTTTACATACCAAATGGAAAAATTCCCCACCAAACATCTCCTCGGTGCTGGTTACTGTTTCCTTGCCAAGACAAACTGCCTGAGAGAAGTAACCTAACAGAGGAAGGAGTTTTAGCTCATGGCTTCGGAGGATCGTGCAGGGTCACTCAGCTCCTTGAACTTGAACAGAGTCTGTAGAAGACTATTCACTTCATGTCCAGTGGAAGCAAAGAGTGACCAGGGACAAGATATGAGATCCCCTAGGACATGCCCCCCAGTGTGCTAGTCCCCCCCCCCCAGCTAAGCCTTACCTCCTGAAGATTCTGCACCACCAGCTGGGGACCAGGTGTGCAACACTTGAACCTGTGGGAGACATGGCCTCCCTAACTTCCTCTTCAGTCCATCAGCGGCCGCTTTTCCCTGAGGGCATTTCAACATCCAGTCCCTACCCTAGTAAACCCAGATCTGCACTCCCTTCCCAGGCCTTTCTACTATAGACACACACAAGCAGGACTCCCCCATTGTGTTGCGCCTCCCCATCTTCAGACTCCAGCAAAACAAGGATCATTCATGGGATCTGCCCTTCCTTCTTAGGACAGAGCTGGAGAGCATTAAAAATATTTTTTTCCAATATAATTTATGTTTGTCATAAAGATTGGAAGAAAAGAGCCAGGCACAGTGGTGCACACCTGTAATCCCACACTTAGGAAGCTGTGGCAAGAGGCCTGAGCATTTGAGGCCAGCTTGGACTACATAGTGAGATTCTGTCTCACCAACAAATGAGTTAAGGGAAGATATAAGCAATGTGCTACAAAGGCAGAAAGAAGGGACAAAAGTCCTCAAGGGAGGAGATCTCCTCTGGATTTGAAAAACATGACACTAACCCTTAGGCTTTCCAAAGACAGAAGACATTGGTGTCTGGCAGCTGGAGCTGGTGTGTGTAAGGCTAGGGGTTAACAGGTGAGTTTGGGGGAGGAAATGGCTCAGTGGATAAAGCGTTTTCTGTGAAAGATGAGGACCAGAGTTTGAATCCCCAGCAGCCGTGTAAATGCCAGGTGGATGTGGCAGCCTGGGTAGAATCCCAGCACTTGGGAGGCAGAGCCAGGGATGCCAGTGTCAAGCTGGCTAGTAGACTAGCTGAATCAGTGAACTCTGGGCTCAAGACCCTGCTTCAGTAAATATACAGAGAAGACACCTGGTACCAACCTCGGCCTTCATGCACCTACACGTCTGTAGACCCACAAGCATACAAGCACGCACACCACACACCCATATACATACACATAACACAAACCCCAAAGATGGGTTTGGAGTGTAGCCCTAGAAGCCCTGGGGAAGCTGGAATTGAGGAACTGGTATGACCCATGGAAACCATCATGAAATGTAGCTTTCCTTCAGCACTGGGCACACGCGTGAGGTTCTTTAAATCCACACACGAAATATCAAAGCACAAGGGCTTGTAACTAAAGGAAACACCCACTAATCATAGTTTTCGCCAGGAACACCCTAACTGACATTTTAATTAACAAGCTGTTCTCCCCCCCCACTCCGTTTTTAATATAAGGGCTTCTTGTTGCTTTAAATCTAAAATTAATTAAGTGAGAGTTCTCCTCTGGAGGGGAGTGCATGGCTCATGCTAAATGGACGGGAGTGATAAGGTTAGATATATAGCTGGAAGTGAGGGGGCTGGGCGCAGAAAAACCCTTCCTCCGAGTCAGCAGAGGCGAGCCTAACCAGACGAAGCCCATTCTACCACTGAGGACAGGGGAAGCTGGACTTTTTCCAAGAAATATTCCATTTACATGTACAGTTCAGCTCAGACCTGGAATTACAGAAGCTCAAAAGGCTGTTACAAGATCCTACATGATCCAACCTCTGCCTCTCTCTCCTAACTTTAATCTCATCACACTCTTCCTTGTTCTTGGGCCTAAGTCACACTGGCCTTTTGGCTATGACTGAATATGACAGATTCATTCCCAGCCATCTGCCAGGTGGGACTCAGAGCCAGCTCACTGGTCCTATGTCTTCTCAATGCCCCATCTGAGGTATTGATGGGTCTGTCTCCCCAATTTTTACTCCGGGTTACTATCTTCCTAGCACTTATCACTAACTGATATCCTGTGTTATTCCTGTTCCCACTGTCTCCCTCTATTCCAGTAGCAGCCCCAGGAAGCTAGGGATTTGTGCCTTGTGGCTGAGGAATCCCCAAACCTAAGACAGAGCTGATGCTCGGTAACCATTTGTCCACTAACTGGAAGGACTAGAATTTTTTTCCCTCCTCCCTTCTCTCCTCCTCTCCTTCCTCACATTTGCCTGGCTGGCTCGTGCATAGTCTCTGCTTTCACTTAAACAACACTTCTTGATCCTTCTAGACTATTCTAGGCGCCTCTTTGATCTCTCCTTACAGCATTCACCACATCTGAACTTAGAGATTGTTAGAACTGTTTCTTTCATATCTTCCTGGGGTGTAAGCTCTGTGACAGCAACGGTCTGATGAGATGCTCCATAATTCATAACTTCTGCTATCTTTATTTTATTTGTGTAACTGTGGTAATTTGAATGTATGGTCCCATAGACTTAGTAATTTTTTATTAAACTTCCTACTTAAACCCTAGCAGCCAGATCCTTGCTACAAGAGGGGCGTGTCACTAGGAGCAGATCCTGGAGTCCAGCCCTAAGGTGTTTTGGGGAGCAGATCTTCAGTCCAACCCTGTTAGGTATGTCCAGAGCTCTGGCTATTCATGCTGGCTAGTGTTGGTGTTTGCTGACTACAGTTGTTTCTGTCTGCTTGGATCTATGGAAGTAAGCAGCTTCTTCTGCCTTTGATGGAACTTCCGCTGGGCTTTGTAAGCCTGAAATAAATACCTTTCCTCCCATAAACTGTGTCTGGTTAGATGTGTGTCTCAGCAACAAAAGCTGACTGAAACAACAATGCATAGTTTTCTAACCCAGGAAAAGAAAAGAAAACTTTCCTAGGTAGCCTCAGATATAGCCACACCTTCTCACGATTGAGAACCTTACTGTAGGAACATACTGCATGCTGGTCCTCTATATTCCCATTGAGCTATTCTCTTACATCCCCACTCCTCTGCCCCCATTCCCACTCCTCAGTGGGGGTGTCAGTAACATGCACGTCCCAGTCAGTCTCTGTTGGGGGGGACAACACCTCAGGATACCCCTTCTCACTCTGTAGCTTCTACAATCTTTCTGCCCCCTCTTCTGCAATGTTCTCTGAGCCTTGGAGGGTGTGTTGAGTTCTCAAAAGCTTCTGATTTTCTCCTTTGATGAGTTTGGAGTCTCCTCGGTGTCTACCATCACCTCCCTGAAGGAGGTTCTCAGGCTAGCAGTGAGAGCAGCACTCAATCCACAATTTCCTCTAGAAGACTTCCTGGGCTCTGGTGGGTGTGATAGAGATGACTTGTCTCGTGCTAGGCACTTGACTTTCTTTGCTTGTCATTCTGGTGGGTCTTGGGTGTCCTTGGTATTTGCTGCTATATTAACAAGCAGATTCTCAAACCAAGGGTGAGAGCATCATGAATCAAAGGATATAAGCAAAGACAAGTACAAGTTTATCTGATGGGCATGCCTACTCCTTTGAGGCAAAGAACAGTGGGGGCTCCCCTCTAGGGTCTCTGATCTTCCAAACCATAGGCTTCTCACTTGGTTCTCAGTACCAGGTATGAGCTCCCTCCCACTGAGCCGGCCTCACATCTAATCAGAGAGTAGTTGATTACCCTCCTAGCCTGTGTGTACACATGGGTGCATCTTACCTGGCTGGTGGATCCCCTGCTTGTTCATGCTGCTGGTGACCATTATTCCCCAGCAGCTCACGTAGATAGCACTGTGAGGGCTAGCCACATACATGTGTGATGTGTGAAGGTGTTTGGGGATAGCAGGGTGCTATGGTTGGGATGGTGAATGTATCTCAAGGACCCATGTTAAAGGGTTTGGCCCAGGTACCAGAGTGGTACCACTGGGCGGTGATGGAAGCTTTAGAGGTGTGGTATGTTAAAGATACTCAGAGTGGGCACAGCTTGGGTCATGGGGGAAGTGGCACCATAGGGGATTATGGGATCCTCCTACTCCTCTCTTCCCCCCACCCCGTTTTCTGTTTTGAAGTAGGGTCTCCCTCTGGCCCAGGCTGACCAGGAATTCATTATGTAGTCTCAGACTGGCCTCACAGTGATCCTCTTACCAGTACCTCCCAAGTGCTGGGATTAAAGGCATGCATCACTATGCCCAGCTTAATTATATTTTATTTATTGATTGGCAAGCAGAGAGAGATAGATAGGAAGGGAGAAAATGGGCATACCAGGGCCTCCAGCTGTTGCAAACAAACTCCAGATGCATGCACCATTTTGTGCATCTGGGTACTGGGGAATCTAACCTCAGTCATTAGGCTTTGCAGGCAAGTGTCTTAACCACTGAGCAATCTCTCCAGCCCTCCTCTCCTGTTTCCTAGGTCATGAGATGAGTGTTTGCTTTGCCACATGTTCCTGTCATGATGTCCTGCCCAGCCATGGACCTAGAATAATGAGGCCGATGGGTTAAGGACAAAACCTGTGAGCAGACATCAACCTTTTCTCTTTCCATGTTGACTATCTGAATCATGTGTCGTGGTCACACAAAGCAGGCTAACTCTCCGGGGAGGGGCCATAGGATCGGGTCCAGGTCTGTGACACAGGAGTTCACAGCACAAACATCAGAAAGCAACACAGCGTCACATCTCTCCTTGCCATTGAAATTCCCCCTCAGGCAATGAGTCAGCTGTATAGCATTATTTTGAATATAACATATTTTATTCATCTATTCTTCTCTTGATGGACATTTTAAGCTGTTTCTCTTTTTTTGCTGTGACAGATAATTCAGTAATTATCCCTTCATTCTCCTGCATCGTCAGATATTGCCTGCCTACCAGACTGTTTCCACCAGCCAACAAATTCATTGCAATTTCTCTCATCTTAAAAAAAATAAGAGCAAAAATAAGATATTTTAAATATTCTTTGTTTGTCTCCATCCTGTTCTTCCACCGACTACCCTACCTCTCTGCCCCTCTACATACATCACCCCGTTCTTATTCTCTCTCCGCTTTCCCAAGGTGCTTTGCCTATCATTCTACCAAGACAACGCTTGTCCACTTGACCAATGGTGTCCATGTAGTCCAGTGCGCTCGCCAGCTCCAAGGCCTCCTTCATCATCTCCACCACTTTGTACTGTGCTACTTGGCATACAGGATCAATCTTTTTTTATTAGCATGTATTAATTATACAAAATAATGGGTTTCTTTGTGACATTTCCATCCATGCATATAATGTACGCCGATCGTAACACCCCCAATTACCCTCACTGATCCTCCTCCACCATCCCCCTTCCTTCTCTCTGGCATCATTCTTCTTTCTCAGAAACTCTGTCGACATCCTCTGTTCTTGGTCCTCAGCTAAAGAAGGGCTCTTTCTTCTCATGGCCCTGACCATGACAGGTCTCAGTGCTGAGACCTCTCTCTTTGTTCCCTGGGCAGTCTGGCTGGCCCCCACAGCTCTAAGAATGCCCACACACTGCTGCCCGCCCCATTTCTTTCACCCATCCTGTCCTCTCCCAACCCCAGCCTCATGGGTCCCCTTCCTTCTCAAGATCTCCACTCTTGAATATCCACTGAACTTATTAAATTTAGCATGCACCCCACATATGCCCCCAAATCCTGTGTTTGCTTAGTTCCCACCTTCAAGCCTCAGAGCCAGCCTGGGCTCTTGTCTTTTCCTCACACAACTCCATCCTTCAGCAAACCCACCAGCTGTGCCATCAGCATCTATGTGGCCCTGATTCTGGAAACATCTTCAACACCCCTTGGTCCAAGCCACCAGCATCCCTCACCTGAAGAATCTCAATGGCTGCTTCTCATCTCAGAACTTCACCTTACCCAGTCTATTTTCTAAACAATGGCTGCTAGAGCAACCGCTTTAACGTAGTGTGTGATCACATCACTACTTTGTTCGGTTCCCTCCAGGGTTCCCATCCCTGCAGTAACTGACACAGTTTTGCATGAAGTGAGCCTTGGCCATGTCTCAAAAGTCATCTTCCCATCTCCAATATGGCTCTGGCCATGCCTCAAGCTTACCAAGCCCCAGTCTACCTCAAGGCCTTTGCACTGAATAGTATGAGTCCAGAATGGTCCTCTCCCCTCCCATTTACATATCCTGCTTGCCTAATGGTGTCCATACCCAAGAGGTGTTCCCTGGTGAGCCCGTCTTAGTCAATTCAGGCTACCATAACAAAAATGCCACAGATTGGGTGGTTTAAATAACAAATGTTTATTTCTCACAGTTCTAGAAGCTGAACATTCAAGATCAGGGTTCCAGCATGGTCGAGTGCGAAGGAGTTCAGGTTTCTTCATTGCCTTATAAAGGCATCAATGCCATCATGAAGGCTGTACCCCCATGACCTCATCCAAACTGAAACTACCTCCCAAAGCCCCACCCTCAATGTCCTCACACCGGGGACTAAGGCTTCAACATAAATTTGCGGATTCAGTCTACAGCCTTGTCAGACAGAGCATAGCAAGCCCTCCTCCGGGGACCCCTTCTCACCTCAGCTCACTTCACTCTCCTCCAAGGCAATTGTCACCATGTGACATGCTCTCTGTTTACTGACTGATGGCTGACTGAATATTTTCTGTTTCTCCCCAAGTAGGAAGGAAGCTGTGAAGGAAGGGGCCAGGCACATCTTGCTTGCTGTTCAGAACATGTAATAGATGCATAATAAATATTTGTTGATGTGTGAACATCTGTGTGTGCATCTTTGTACACAGTGGGCTCTTCTGGGTGAGACTCAGGACTAGAACTGCTCCTTGGCAGAAGCAGAGTGTGTGAGTGCCTCCATATAGCTGTATGGCTGTCCAAAGTGGCTGGCCCACGAGCTTCCTGTTTTCTCAGATGCTCCCCAACACTTTTCGTTCTGCCAAGCTGATAGGCGATGGAGGAGTCATGCTGGGTAAACATCAGTGAGGGTAAATATCTTTTTATTAGTTCTTGCCAGGGTCTTCTTCTTTGGGTGAGCCACTCTGGGTGAGCCACTCTGGGCCTCAACATCCTCTGACAACTTGAGATGTTCTCTGGGTACATGTCAGCTGCAGGGCCTGCAAAGCTACTCATTTACCAGAGCAGCCCCCTGAGTCAGTCATTCTACTCACTGAGTGTGATCAAGACAGCCCAAGAGGGCTGGAGAGAAAGCTTAGGCAGTACACTGAGGACCCAGCTCAATCCCCAGAACATGCATACAAAAGCTGGGCACGGTGGTATGCACTTGGAATCTCAGATTCCTGGGGCTCTCTGGCCAGTCAGTCTAACCTAATTAGCAAGCTCCAGACCAGTAAGAGACCCTACCTCAAAAAGAAGTGGATAGTATTCCTGAGGAAAAACCTCTGAGGTTGGCCTCTGGCTTTCTTTCACACACACACACACACACACACACACACACACACACACACACAGAGAGAGAGAGAGAGAGAGAGAGAGAGAGAGAGAGAGAGAGAAAGACACCAGAGAGAGAGAGAGAGAAGTGCAGATTTGCTCTCATAAAGTTTACATTCTAGGAAAGCAAGTTAGAAAATAACCAAGAACACAAACAAGAAAATGATCTAAATTCCGACCACGCTCCATGCCATGCAGAAGACAGACAGGGTGGGAGGTGGCTGCAGAAGCCTTTCTGAGAAGGTGGGATTTGAGCTGGCAGCTAAATGGCAAGATGAAGCCAGCAATGCGATGATCTAGGGAATCGCTCCAAGCAGAAGGACCAGTGAGTACAGAGGCCCCAAAACAGGCTGAGTAATTTTGAGGAAAAGGAAATACAGGGAGGGAGGCTAGAATGAAAGAACTGGGCTCGCATATCTGGAGAAGAACATCGAAGTCTGAAGGAACAGTGGGTATCAAGGCCCTCAGTTGGAGGAAGCCAGGAAGGCTGGTTGGAGGGCTCAGTGGTGAGTTACGTCTGCAGGACATGTGTACACGTCACACGCACAAGCAAAACAAGTTTGGAAATCTACCATCCTGAGAGTCTGGGAATAGAGAGGCAGGGCTTGCTCTGCATGGCAGAAGCTAGAAGGACAGGGATTTGCTCTCTGTGATTTCTCTAGCCAGAGCCATACAGTCAACTAACTGTGCCTGCCTGGGGCTAGCTCTGAGAGGGAAATACAGAACCGCCAAGACTATCTGTTGAAAGTCATGAAATGGTGGCATATGGTGGCTTCATTGTGGCCATCAGACAGGGTAGTGTTCCGTTCTAACTCTGGGAGGATGGCAGGTTGGAAAGGCACCAGGTCCCCATCCCAGATGTCATCATCCTGCCTCCACCAGTAGGGCCAGGCAGGCAACAGAGCCCATTGTAACCAGTTCTTCCGATAGCTCAAAAGCAACTCAAAAATTTTTTATGTAAAATCTCCTAGTTTCTATGCTAAAGACCAATTCAAATTGTGACAAAGAGGTCAGACATAACTCACCAACCGCCAGCTTGTCTAACCTCATTTCTAACCTGTATCCTTATATGATAAGGAAGTCCTTCCTTCCATCTAACCAGGTCAAAGAGGAGTTTTTTTAGCAGAGGGTTGGGGAAACCATCCTGCAGAGATGGAAGTTTCTTGTCTAAAAGGAAGCAGCCAGCAGAGCCTCCACGATTCCAGAAAGCACGGTGTCCAAGGACAGAGGCTGGTTGAATCCAGAAGCAAAGAAGCTACGACTTCTCTGGATTAAACTGGCCGCAGAAGGGCAGAGAAAGCCACAGGCAGGGAAGTGGATCAAATCCATCAGCAGGCAGACTCACCTATAGGCCAGCCTGCCCATCCCCAAGAGACTTGGGTTTCTCTGGAGACAAAAGGGTAGCTTCAGAGAAGAGTGGGAAAGAATGGCCCAAGACCAGAAACCATCTCTCCCTGGGCCTCAGTTTCCCCCTCTGCACCATGTGGAGTAGGGCTAGACAGCTGGGACAGCATTGGAGGAGTACCTTCCCTGGAGATGTTCTTTGGGGTGGCTGGAAGTACGTACTGGGACCTCCCCCCCCCCACTGCACACTGAGCAATCATTTCTGGAATAACTTCAGATTCAAGCAGCTTTTGTAAACTGCCCCGTTTAAATTAAAACAAATCAATATGCTTTCTAAAATTTAGTCTCAGCTAAACAGCTGTGACAGTTCATAGCAACCTGAACTTGAAATGAACCCACCCTACGTATAAATAAAGCCTCTGATGTCTTCATTAGTTTCTCACATGCCATTTTTTCACAGTCTATCAGGCTAAGTGCTTTGCAACTTATATATATTTTTGCAGGAGGAGTATTTAACCTTCTGATTAGTCACCGAAAGCAGCACAATGACAGAAACCCTGATTTTGCACACAATGAATTTATTGATAGATTTAGCCCATTAGCTGTATTTACCTGTCAGTTCTATGGACACTAATGAGTTGTTTTTCAAGGACTAATGAGAACTGTAACGGCTAATGGATGTTTACAGCTTCACCGCACCGCGCCACGTGATGCCGTGAACACCCGCTCCTGTCCCTCCGAGTCTTTAATTGGCACCATCAGAGGACTCTTTAATTACATTTGAGCAGACAATAAAGATCCTAGCCAAATCAATGGGAGGGAGGCAGCGGGATTCCGCAGGAGGCTGGACACTCGGATGGGCATCAGCCCAATCAGCACTTCGACTTTCCCCAGGACACTCAGTGATGGGAGGAAACACCAAAGATGGTCGAGGTAAGACACGTCTCTACTGGCTCACCTGGGCTTATAGAGCAGGTCTAGAGGTCATTGTCCACACAGGGGGAGATAGTCTACAAGTAGGACCACTCCAGTCACCCAGACATAGAGCACCCTTGAAGTCTGGGGTTTCGTTAACCACGTGGTTCATCAGGCATGTGTCTTCTTCTGTGCTGTATCCAAGGGCAGAGCTATAGTTAATGTCAAGATCAACCAGGTCTTAGTATGAACAAGAGAGAATTGTTTCCTGATGAGCTTAACAAGACCCTGCACTTTGCAATGCTCCCTCGCTCAAGTATCATTCTGTCCATTTGTTAGGCATTTACCAAGTATCCACTGAAGATAAAAGGCCCCCAGAATGGTAGACACACATAACGTCTCACCAGGCAGACGGTAAAGGGAAAGAATGCTGAAATTCATTGAACGCTTTTTCAAAAGTGCATAAAACCCCACTGTAGAAATCCTGTCTCGATACCAGGCCCTCATACTTGCTGGGCTTAGTGTTGGCTATTTCTGCTGGGTCTGAAGAACACCTCATTCTTCTCAGCAGGTGAAGCCCCTGGTGAGCATCCTTCAAGGAAGATGGAGATCTGCTTCACTGTTTAATTACATCTTCCCTCAGAGGGGCTGGTGAGGAGGAGCCTGTGAACCGTTTCAAATGGGTTCAGGTTATAGGCATGGTAGGCCTGGAGAACTGCAATTGGACATGTAGGGTTGTTATTGAGAGAGGAATTCACTTGCTATCCCAATGGATCCTACAAAGATCACTGGGAATGAGACACACCAGGAAGCTATTTGAAGACCAGTCTTCCTGTGGAGTAATCTACTGCTCAATAAACACTCCTCTCAGCCTTAATCTTCCCCCAGCCCCCTAGTCAGCCCCAGGAGGGAGACTTGACTTCTTAGCACTTCCTGTGGGCCATGAACGCATTCAAGTCTAGTGATAAGGATGCTGCTAGAGAAATTAGAAGAACAGTTTCCATAGAGAAGTGGGGGCGGGAGCCAGATTGCACAAGGATGAAGGAAGGAGTGGGTGGTGAGGAAGTGGCAGCCGTGACAAGTGAGTGATGGAGAGAGAGAGAGAGAGCAGTCACTCAAGGGGGTCAGGAGGACCTGAGCACGTTTATGAGTTTCGAGGAAGATGTCAGCCAAAAAGGAAAGATGGGAAAAGAAAGAAAAGGTGGTGATTGATGGAGTGAGGTCTCAGCGGTATCAGGAGTGGGGTGAGAATAGAATAACAAAAAAAGAAGGAGTGAGCCTCCCATAAAGAGAGGGACTCTGCC
>PVHP010032759.1:0-20102 GCA_004024765.1 Zapus hudsonius | reverse complement strand
AGAGAGAAGTCATCAACAGTGGTAAACAGCAGTGGACCTTGTAAGGCTTAAGACTGGACAGCCAGGCTAAATGTGCCAACTGGGGCAACAGTGGCAAGTCTATTATGGGGGAGACCAATTGTTCTCTAATTGAGAAGGGTACTGAAGACCTATTCAAAAGTCTATGGTGGAGGAGGTCATGAACCCTAAGGGAATAATGCCTGCTCTTGTCTGGCTAAATACATATATTATGCCCACCAAACTGCCTTATAAGCACTTTTTTTTTTTTTTTTTTTTTTTTGTTTTTCAAGGTAGGGTCTTGCTCTAGTCCAGGATAACCTGGAATTCACTATGTAGTCTCAGGGTGGCTTTGAACTCACAGCAATCCTAACTCTGCCTCACGAGTGCTGGGATTAAAGGCGTACCACAGTGCTAAGAAATGACAGTGGAGTGTTCAGCATAGGTACATCACTATCATACTTCCCAGGGTTCAGGGTCTATTGCAGAAGAGGTGACAGAAAGATTTTAAGAACTAAAGGAAGGGTAGGACTGCTTACAATGCAAAATTCCAGACACAACATGGCCTTGATATTCATGACTTCAAAGTGCCTGATAATATCTACACAAAATGGGAGGAAAAGATGAAGACAACAAAACAAAATAGAAACTAATTAAGAGGGAGAGAAATATGAGGGAGGGTGGTAAGGGAATCATAATGGTTTATGGTCTATAATTATATAAGCTATCAATAAAAAGTAAAAACAGAGGCCTCAGAAATATATGAGTTAACAATTCTTTTAGGTTTTTTTTTTAAAGACAGGGTCTCAAGTAGCCAGGCTGGTATCAAACCATGTAGATTTGGATGAGTTTGAACCCCTGTTTGCCAAGTGCTGGAATTGTACTAGAATCACAGGCATACACCATCAACAGAGCACCTGCATTTTAAGAACCATGTGTTTCTAGATACATAAATATTGATAATATAAACAAGGTTGATATAGAAAAGTTATTCTCCAAGTCAGATCTAACCCAGTAGATCAATCTAAATGAGAATAATCATAAACTTTTTTTTTTTTAAGGTAGGGTCTCACTCTAGCCCAGGCAGACCTGGAACTCACTATGTATTCTCAGGGTGGCCTCAAACTCACAGTGATCTTCCTACCTTGTGCCTCCCAGATTAAGATTAAGAGTTAGACTGGCTATAGCTCAGTGGTGAAGTGCAAGGCCCTGGGTTCAATCCTCCCTCAGTGCCATGAAAAGGGAAGGGGGAGAATAAGCTAAATTACTAAACTTAACTACGAAGAACTTTCTCCCCAAAAGAGAATCCCTCAAAAAGAAACCTGACATCTCCATCTAACAACAAAAGTATGTGTGATGGTTGGGGACAGTCTATTCCACTTACCAGCTTCTAACAGGAAACCAGAGATGGTTTTCATGCACATTCATATGAAGGAATTTATACAGTTCAAAGATCCCTATTGTTCTGTAGAAAGAGACACATGCAGCAAAGAAAAATGGAAGCCCTGTGTTCAATCTATGACACAGGAAGGGAGGGAGGGAGGGAAATCATGACCAAGAGTGCTCGCTTCGGCAGCACATATACTAAAATTGAAAGGATACAGAGAAGATTAGCATGGCCCCTGCACAAGGATGACACACAAATTCGTGAAGCGTTCCATATTTTTAAAAAAAAAGACCAAGAAGCTGATAAAGAGGAGGGACTCAATAAGGACTAAGGGTGGTGATGGTGACAATGGAAATGTTAAGATTTGATTTACACAAGAAAATGGTAGTTAGTAAGTGAAATGGGGAAAACATCATTTATTTGGGGATGTATTTTGTAAGAGTACAGTCTGAGGGAAAAAATGAAATCAGAACCACAAACTAAGCATAAAAAAAAAGACACATGGGGAAAAGATTAAAAGGACATTTTCCCAAGCTTCTTCACAAGTTTAAAGAAGATGACCAGGTGTGATTTACATTTATAATCCCAGCACTCAAGAGCAGAGGCAGAAGAATGGCCATGAGTTTAAGAGTGGTCTACTCTACACAGCTAATTCCAAGAGAGCTAGAGCTCCACAAAGAGACCATTTCAAAAGAAGACAAAAAGACAGGTTAGTCGGGCATGGTGGCATACACCTTTAGTCCTAGCACCCAGCCTAGGGCTACAGAGTTCTAGGTCAGCCTGGGCAAGAGTGAGACCCTGCTTCAGGTGCACAGGCACCTTGAAGTTGTCCTCTGACCTCCACACGCACATGGGGGCATACACACAAATAATAACAACAAAGGTAAGATTCAGATGGCTTCCACTCCATTTTTTTTTTTTTTTTTTTTTTTGTTTTTGTTTTTTGAGGTAGGGCTTCACTCTAGCCCAGGCTGACCTGGAATTCACTATGTAGTCTCAGGGTGGCCTTGAACTCACAGTGATCCAATCCTCCTACCTCTGCCTCCCGAGTGCTGGGATTAAAGGCGAGTGCTGGGATTAAAGGGGTGCACCACCACGCCTGGCTTTCCACTCCATTCTTGAACTTCCACATTATTATGATGCTAATGTATTCTACATTTAAAACATATTAATAAACCACTAATTCTAGTATTTTGGCAAAAAAGCAATGGCAGCCTGATAGGCACTGATTCTACCTCCAGTCCTCAGAAGCAACATTTTAGTCACCCAAGTCATGGATACATAAGACTCTGTCTGCACAGCACTATCACTGTATGTGAATGGGAAGGGAGGCAAGGACAAGGAGATACACAGGTACAGATTGAAGTTTCTTTTGCAGAGCTTGGCAGCTTATGCCTCTATCCAAGCACTAGGCAGGCTGAGGTAGGAGATGCACCATGAGTTCCAGGACAGCCTGGGCTAGAGTGAGACTGTCTAAAAAAGGAAAACTGAAAGACACTGTGCTGACCAAGCAGTTTGCAATCTAACTTGGAATCCCAACAGAAGCACTTTGTGGAGCTAATTACTGAACCTTGAACTGCTTTACTGTTCATTCATTTGACATGAATCATTAAATATACTCTGACATTAACGCAATTCCAACGTGGCGACGGTAAGTCATTTGTGCTAAATGCAACAGCATATTCCTGCATTTCCAACATGGCTTAAGAGCAGAAAAAAATAAAACTAGAGAGACGGCTCAGCAGTTGAAAGCATTTGTTTGCAAAGCCCATTAGCCTGGATTCAATTCCCCAGTACTCATATAAAGAGAGACGCACAAAGTGGTGCATGTGTCTGCAGTGGCAAAAGGTTTTGGCACACCAATACTTACTTACTTTGCCTCTTTCCCTCCCTCCATTCCTCCCTCCCTCCAAAATAAAAATTAGAGGGTGGAGAAATGGCTCAGTGGTTAAAGGTGCATGCTTTAAAAGCCTGCCAGCCTGGGTTTGATAATCAAAGATCAGGACCCACATGAAGCCAAATGCACAAAGTGGTGCATGCATCTGGAGTTGGCAGTGGCAAGAAGTCTTGGCACACTCATATTCTCATGTTCTCTCTCTCTCTCTCTCTCTCTCTCTCTCTCTCTCTCTCTGTCTGTCTTTCTGTGTGTGCACACGTGTGAATGTGCATGTGTGTGTGTGTGTGTGTGTGTGTGTGTGTGTGTGTCTACTCTAGTTAGCATCACCTTGCTGGCAGAAAGAACCCAACTGAAAGCAGCTTGCGGGAGGAAAGGGGAAGCTCCGTGATGGCAAGGAAAAATGATGGCATGAGCAGAGGCTGGACATCACCTCCTGGCAAACACCAGGCTCACAGAGATCCTCCTACCTCTGCCTCCTAAATACTGGGACTAAAAGCATGTGCCAT
The DNA here is from genome assembly GCA_004024765.1 of Zapus hudsonius. Classification (NCBI taxonomy): domain Eukaryota; kingdom Metazoa; phylum Chordata; class Mammalia; order Rodentia; family Dipodidae; genus Zapus; species Zapus hudsonius. The sequence continues at coordinate 16,315 of PVHP010032759.1, read as the reverse complement.
AGCGCCCAGAAATATTAATATTTAAAAAAAAGAAAAGGGGGTGCAAAAGCCTGTGACTGGGTTCAATTCTCTAGTACCCATATAAAGCCAGTGCACAATGTGGTACATGCATCTGGAATTCATTGGTATACCCATTCATATTCTCTCTCTCTCTCTGCCTGCAAATAAATAAAATATAAAAATATTATAAAATTAAAAAAGAAAAAACCAGGGATGGTGGTGCAGACCTATAATCCCAGCACTTAGGAGCAGAAGGAGGAGGCAGAGGTAGGAAGATCACTATGAGTTCAAGGCCAGCCTGGGACTACAGAATGAGTTCCAGGTCAGCCGGAGCTATAGTGAGACCCTATCTTGAATGAATGAATGAATGACAAACACAAAACAGAGATTTGTGACAAACACTAAATTAAGCCATGCATGATGGCACATGTCTGTATCCCAGAAATTGGGAGCCTGAGGCAGGAGGGACCCAAGTTCAGCCTAAGTTACATACCAAGACCATGTATCCAAAAAAAATTATTTTTATATATTTGCGAATCTAGTTGCTAATAGCTGAAGAATCTGCTATTACTGAACAGCTTGACACACTCTGTACTCATGTAATACCAGGCACAAACTTGCAGAGGCAAGAAACCTGATTTTCCCAAAGACAGACACAGACAGACAGACAGACAGACAGACACACACACACACACACACACACACACACACACACAATAAATAAAAATATGTTTTTAAGGGCTGGAGAGATGACTCAGCAATTAAGGCACTTGCCTCCAGTGCCTAAAGCCCTGGGTTCAATTCCCCAGGACTCACATAAGCCAGACCCACAAGGTGGTGGCCCTGGTGCTCTCTCAAAATCTCTCTCTCTCTCTCTCTCTCTCTCTCTCTCTCTCTCTCTCTCTCTCTGTTTGAAAATAAATTTAAAAATATGTTTTTAAAAAGATGTTCAACACCATCAAGTCGAGGGAAATACCACTCAAACCACAGTCAGACACCTTTCAAGCCTACTTACTGACAATAACTTTGAAAGAGCAGAAATACAAAGTGGTAGCAATGATCTGCAGACACTGAAACCCCCACACTTTGTTGGCAAGGGAATATAAATAGTGCAGTAATTATGAAAAAAACTTGGTGTGGTTCTTTGAAAAAATTAAACACAGGATTGGAGAGATGGCCAGTGGTTAAATAAGCTTACTTGCAAAGCCTGTAAGCCCGGGTTCAATTCCCCAGTACACATAAAGTAAAGCCAGATGCACAAAGTAGCACATGCAACTTGAATTTGTTTGCAGCAGCAAGAGGCCCTGGCACACCATATTCTGTTTTACAAATAAAAATATTTAAGAAAAAAAAAATCAAACCTAATTTTCACAGGACTCAGCAATTCTCACTCCTAGAACTGAAAGCAGATGCAGGATATACATACAATAGAATATTATTCAGTCACCAACAGGAATGATATGTGCTGCAACACAAATGAACTTTGAAGACATTATGCTAAGCAAAATAAGCTGGACACAATGAACAAAAAGATATGATTCCACTTTCTTAGAATAGGAAAAAAATTCATACAGGCAGAAAGCAGACTTATGATCACCAGGAGAAATGTAGGAAAGAGCCTGGAGAGATGGCTCAACTGTTAAGACACTTGCCTGCAAACCCTTAAGACCCAGGTTCAACTCCCCAGTACCCACATAAAGCCAGATGCACAAAGTGGTACATGCATCTGGATTTGTTTGCAGTGGCTAGAGGCCCTGGTGCCCATCCTTCCTCCCTCCCTTCCTCTATCTTCCTTTAAAAAAAAAAAAGAAGAAGAAGAAGAAGAGGAGCTGGAGAAATGGCTCAGTGGTAAAGGCACTTGCCTGCAAAGCAGAAGGACCCGAGTTCAATTCTCCAGTACCCACATAAAGCCCTAACTACTAAACCAGATGCACAAGGTGGCACATACATCTAGAGTTCATCTGCAATGGCTGGAGGCCCTAGCATGCCTGTTCTCTTTCTTGCTCTGTCTCTTACATTCTCTATCATTCTCTCAAATAATTTAAAATTTTTTAAATAAAAAAAAAAAAAGAGCTGCTGGGCGTGGTGGCGCACGCCTTTAATCCCAGCCCTCAGGAGGCAGAGGTAGGAGGATCACCTTGAGTTCGAGGCCACCCTGAGACTACATAGTGAATTCCAGGTCAGCCTGGACTAGAGCAAGAGCCTACCTCGAAAAACCAAAAAAAAAAAAATGAGGGAAAGAAAAGGATAATTACTACTTATTGGGCACAAGTTTCAGGTGATGTCAAAAAACAAAGAAACAAAAAGTGAATAAGGCTGGAGAGATGACTTTGCAGTTCAGGCACTTGCCTGCAAAGCCTAACAACCTGTTTCAATTCCCCAGTGCCCAAGTAAAGCCAGATGCACAAAGTGGTACATGCCTCCTGGCACACCCATTCTCTGTCTCTCTGCTTGAAATAAATAAAAATAAAAGTTACAAAAAATGTGTAAAATTTATTTCAGAGCCGGTGTGGTGGCACACGCCTTTAATCCCAGCATTCTGGAGGCAGAGGTAGGAGGATTGATGTGAGTTCAAGGCCACCAGAGACTACATACTGAATTCCAGGTCAGCCTGGACTAGAGCGAGAACCTGCCTTGAAAAACCAAAAAAAAAAAAATATTTCAGTAAGTCATTAGAGGGGTCTGGAGGTATAGCTCAGTGATAGAGTAATTATCTAGCATGATCACGACCCTGGTTCAAGCCCAGTACCCCCCACACACAAATCCAGGTTTTAAAGGCTATATGAGGTGTGATGACTTGATCCAAGTGTCCCTCACAAACGAATGTGTTCTGAATGTTCGATCCCCAGCTGAGAGTTTGGGTATTAAAACCTTGTTGGAGCTGTGTTGTTGGGGGCAGGTTTATGGGTGTCCTAGCCAGCTTCCCCTTGCCAGTGTTTGACACACTCTCCTGTTGCTGTGGTCCATATGATGTTGGCCAGGAGGTGACGTCCACCCACTGCTCATGCCATCGCTTCCCCAGCCATCATGGAGCTGCACCCCAAGAGTGTCAGCCTAAATTAAACCATTCCTCCCATCAGCTGACCTTGGTTGGGTTCTTTGTCACAGCAATGAGAAAGCTGTCTACAACATGAAGTCAGGCACGATGGCTCATATGGGAGGTTGATAGTAGATGACGAACTGAGTTCAAGGCCAGCCTGGGCTACAGAGTGAGACCTTGACTCAGAAACCAAAGCAACAAGACGCTCTACTATATGGTGTCAATTTATACAACATTCTTAGAAAAATATAGAGAAAAAGCAAATCAGGTGTTTCCAGGGAGTAGGGGTGAGCAGAAATGACTATTAAAGGTCAGAGAGACTTTTTGGAGCTGTCTTGGTGGCACATGCTTTTAGATCAAGAGGAAATCCAAGACCAGCCTTAGTACAAAGCAAGACACCTATCTCAAAGAACACTTGTTGAAGTGATGGAAATAGTCTATTTGGAGACAGGGTCTCATGTAAAAAACAGGTTGATATGTATGGGAGGATGACCTTGAACTAATGCCCCTGCCCCCACCTCTTCAGAGCTGGAATTGCAGCTACCTGTTTATGCAGTGTGGGAATCAAATCCAGAGCTTTCTGTATGCTAGATAAGACCTCTACCAACTGACCTACGTCTGCAGCCCAATATTCTATATCCTGATTGTGGTCGTAGCAGTTGCAGAAGTGTTGCAGTTTTCCATAATTCATAGACGCATAGAAGCATACACTTTACATGTAAATTATGCATCAATAAGTATGACTTTATTAAAAAAAAAAGCAAACAATTGGTGAGGCATTAGTGGCACGTGCCTATAAACCCAGCACTTCAGAGATAGGCAGTATGACTATCATGAATTCAAAGCCAACTTGGGCTACAGAAAACCCTGTCTAAAACAAAAATACACTGTCATGTCATGCATTTCAATATAGCAGTGTGTGGTATCTATGTGTTATTAGGGCTTGAATTCAAAGCCTTGAACAAACTAGAAAATAATTCTAGTCTAATATTGTGTGTGTGCACGCACATATAAGAGAGAGACACACACACAGAAAAACAGAGAGAGAGAGAGAGGGAGGTTGAAATTGAGTCCAAGTCAGATAAAAGTAGGCTATTGCAAGCTGGGTGTGCTAGTACACACCTGTAATTCCAGCCTCTGCTGGTACTCACCTGTAATTGAAGCACTCAAGATGCTAAAGAAGGATTGGAGGGAATTTAAATCTAGTCTGGATTACCCAGTGAGACCCAGTCTCAGAAAAATAAAAGAAAATGTAGGATATTTCACATTATTCCCAGGAGCCAAAGAGTACCTTTTCTCTACTTAACACCGAAGTGAAGCTTAAAACAGATATGTTCATTGTATTGTGGGCCAAGGAAATGGCTAAGCAGTTAAAGTGCTTGCTTGGCCGGGCATGGTGGTGCATGCCTTTAAGGGAGGCAGAGGTAGGAGAGTCACTGTGAGTTCGAGGCCACCCTGAGACTACATAGTGAATTCCAGGCCAGCCTGGGCTGAAGTGAGACCCTACCTCAAAAAAAAAAAAAAAAAGTGCTTGCTTATACACTGAACTATAAAGAGGTGTCAGAACAGTCATAAATTATATTATGAACACATATAAAATGACTCAGTAAATAAGTCAGTTAAGTTACAGCTACTCACAGTATTATGGCTTTGTTTCTAAGACTACTTGGGCCCCTTTCAGAGCTTATCTGGGAGTCAGGAAATACATGCTTTATTTAACACCCCAAACTAAAACTACAACATTTGAAAAACATATCTGCCTGATTTCTAATCAGTTTTTTTTAAATAATTTACTTATTTGCAAGCAGAGAGAGAGAAAAGAAGAGAGAAGAAAAAAATGGGCATACTAGGTCTTCTAGTTGCTGCAAATGAACTCCAGATGCAGGGACCACTTTGTGCATCTGGCTTTATGTGAGCACTGGGGACTCAAAGTCGAGTCATTAAAGCTTTTCAGGCAAGAGCCTTAACCACTAAGTCAACTCCTCAGCTCCCAGACAAAGATTCTTGAAACCAAGTCTCTTGTATCAATTTTTTCTATTCCTACCTGTTGCGGTCAACTTTCTAGTTGTTGCGCAGAAAGAACCCAAACAAAAGCGGCTTATGGAGGAATGGGTTTATTAGGCTTACAGACTCGAGGGGGAGACTCCATCCTGGCAGGGAAAACGATGGCATGAGCATATGGGTGGACATCACCTCTGCCACAACACTGGAAATAGTGGCAGGAAGGTGTGCCAAATACTGGCAAGGGGAAGCTGGCTTATAACCCCAAAAGCCTGCCCCCAAAAACACAGCTCTAGCGAGGTTGTAATTCCCAAACTGTCATCAGCTGAGGATCAATCATTGAGAACATTCATTTGTTTGTGGGGGACACCTGGGACACTACCACACTAGAAAGATTACCTTTATAATCTTCTCATTCATTTCACACTTGAATCTTAAAGAAGTTTGTGCCTTTTCTTTTTTCCTTTTATCCCAAAAGAACTTTATTAACACTTAACTTCTTAGCCAAGTGTGGCTGTTCACACTTATAATTCTAACACTGGGTAGGCTGAGGTAGCAGAACTGTGACACCCTGTCTTTAAAAGGAAAAAATAAAAAGGAATGCAGGGCACAGTGGGGCACACCTTTAATCCCAGCACTGGGGAGGCAGAGGTAGGAGGATCGCTGTGAGTTTGAGGACACCTTGAGACTACCTAGTGAATTCTAAGTCAGCCTGGACCACAGACATTATCTAAAAAAAAAAAAGGGCTGCTGGTAAGAGGGCTTAGTGGCTTAAAGGCACTTGCTTATAAAGTCTGAAGGCTGAGGTTCAAATCCCCAGCACCCATATAAAGTCAGACACAAAGTGGTGCATGTGTCTGAAGTTTGTTGTAGCAAGGGACTGGGGGAGAAAAGTCATCAATAGTCTTAACCACCAGTGGACCCTGCAAGATACACATCTGACCAGCCAGTAAGATTGCCCACTGGTACAATAGTGGCATGTTTGTTATGGGGATAACCAACTGCTCTCTAATTGGATGTGGGGCTCAGTCCACAGCAAGGAATTTACACCCCATACTGAAGACCTAGTCAAAAGCCCAAGTCTGAGCCTGGCATGGTGACTCCTATGAGCACTGGAGTTATTAAGCAGCTCACTTGCTTGCTTATCTCATTCCTTGTGGGGTAAGTGAACTGGCCCATCCTGGAGCCTAATCACTCATCACATACCAGAACCAATTCTTCCTGTAAGCCTCAACCTGAGCACCATCTTTCTCATCAGACCCGCTCATTTCTCCCCCAGCTCCCGGCCCAGGCAATCACATCCTACAGCACTTTGCATCTACCAGTACCTTCTAATTACAGTTTTAACTTAAGTCTGTCCTTCCAGGCAAACTAAATTTTGTTTTGTTTTGAGACAGGGTGTGGGGTAGAGGGGGCTGGAAAAGTGGCTCAGCGGTTAAGGCACTTGCCTGGCAAAGCCTAACCACCTGGGGTCAATTCCCCAGTACCCAAGCAAAGCCAGATGCACAAAGTGGTGCATGCATCTCGTTCCTTTGCAGTAGCTAGAGGCCCTGGCGCACAAGTTTTTCTTTCAGTCTCTCTCTCTCTCTCTCTCTCTCTCTCTCTCTCTCTCTCTCTCCTTATATTTTTTTAAAAGAAAGAGACAGGGTCTCACCATGTAGACCAGGCTGGCTCTACCTGTTCACCAGGATTGCAGGTGGTGGACCATCTAGCATCACAAGGTATTTTTCACAAGTGCTTTGCACCTCTTCTGGTCTGATGCTCTGATAACAACACAGAGCTCTTAGGGAATCCCACTAATTTCTTTACAAATAAATTCAATTATTAAGTGTGCCTACTGACTACATGCAAAACAATGTGCTAGATTAAAACACATGAGGTGACCTAAAGTTCAGTGAAAATTTTAGTACTCTAAAAGGGAGAAGAAATAAAGGATGATAACCTTAAAATTAAGCTAACACTCAGGTGTGATGGTGCCTCCTTTAATCCCAGGCACTAGGGAGGCAGAGGTAGAAGGATTGAAGGGAGTTCGAGGCCACCCTGAGACTACATAGTGAATTCTGGGTCACCCTGGGCTTGAGTTAAGACCCTATCTTGAAAAAACAGACAAAAACAGCTAACTACAAAGTTGCAGTCTTTCCTGCTGGGATTAGAGGTGTATACCACCATACCCAGCAACATATAAACTTTTTTGAATCTTCATTTGTAAAAGCTCTATATATTTTGTACCTATATATAAAAATCACTTTTGAGCCAGAGGAAGGTGCTTACAATGCAAACTTCCAGATACAAAATGCCCTTGATATTCATGACTTTGCAATGCCTGACAGTAGCTACACATAATGGGAGCGAAAGATGCCTTATTGCAAAGCCTGACAGACCAGGGTTCGAATCCCCTGTAGCGCCTTAAAAGCCAGATTCACAAAGTGAGGCATGCATTTTAAGTTCCTTTGTAGCAGAGGCAAGATAAACCAAATAAAATTTTAGGTAATAAATCTCTATATTTTCAATTAGTCACAACAATGCTTTTCAGAACTCAATGTTAAACATCTTCAAAACTTGGTAAGCCGGACCAGCACCTAGAACTCTTCCCCAGAGCAGCGCAAGAAGTTTCTGTGGAGGCTTGAATGTCAGTGAAGGAGGAAAGACTTTACAAAGTCTTCCCTGGAATCAGTGTTCCCGTTCCTCTAAGAAAAGTTCTTCACCCCCCTCCCCTTTTTTAAAATTCTTGTGAACTTCGATGCTCCAAAATTTTTGAGCGATTTTTCCCAACAATTGTTCTGTCTGACACCCACCCGGAAAGATTCAGGATGCCTCTTTAATATGTAATCTTGTTCAAAGAGCAAAAGATCTTCCATCGTTTCACATAATTCAAGCATCAAGTAACTAAAATAAAAATATAATGATAACCTCAACTTCCATCAGGAAATACTGGAAAGGAACTGCCAACGAACGGGCTTATCTGCAGGCTTTCCTCCTCGCTGAGTTTTTCTCCTTCCCGCCTCAATCCCTGCTCCCTTGCCCGGGAAGAGAAAAAAAAAAAAAATCCAGAAACTAGAGAACTTCCTATTTAAAGCCAATTTAACAAGAGGAAAATCAGCGTGCTCCCTTCCCCCTCCCCTTCGATGATTTCTTGTTCCTCGATCAGTCCGGGGGAAAAAATTTGAAAGTTAGGCAAATATTTTTAATTTAAGATCCTTCCAGAAAAGATGATGAGCTAAATACAAATACGTATGACTGCTTTCCCCCAAACAAGTGGAATCTCGATTAAAATAAATAAATAAATAAAAATAAAATTAAGAGTGGGTTGAAGGTCCCGGGAAAAGAAGATCCATCGGAGGCGAATTGCGCAGGGAGGTGGAGGGGCTTCGCAGCTCGACAGCCCGGCCCCCTCCGGCCCCCTCCTCTCCCCTCCCCTCCCCTCCCCCGGGCCGGGGCCACGACCCCCGGAGCCTGGCGGGGGGACGCGGGCCCCCCGCTCGCGCCGGAAGGAGGCCGGGTCCCGCGGGAGGCTCCGGGATGGAGCCGGAGACCGTGGACCCCGCGGATCCCTCACCGCCCCCCGCGTCGGCTCACCTACGCCGCCGCCGAAGCCTCGGTCTCCGCCGCCAGCCGAGCCGTCGCACCCGCGCCCTCCGCCGCACCCGCCACCGCCGCCGACCGAGACATTTCTTTTTTTCCCCCACTCAGCGGGCTCGAGCCGCCCCAGCCGCCGAGACAACTCTCGGACGACTCTGCGGCCGGCCCAGCGCTCGCGTCACTTCCGGCCAGGCAAGTCCCGCCTTCCGCGCTCAAGCGTCTCGCCGATTGGCTGCTGCGGAAGGCCTACCTGAGGCGGTGGGCGGGGCCGGGGCGCGTCGCGTGAAGCTGGAGCCGTGATGGGGGGGACTGCGAGGGGGAGCGCGGGGCTCCTTTCCTGGCGGGCCCCCCTCCGAGGGGCCCCTCTGCGGCCGCTGCCGCTCCGGCCCGGCGTCCCAAGTTCCCTAACGTTCCCCGGGCCTCTCTCGGGGCTCTGCAGCCGCCTTCGTCCGTCTCCCCGAGCTGCGGTCTTGGCCCCGGGCCGCGCCCCGAGATGAGCTGCGACTGGAAGATTGCAGAGCCGAGACGAAAGCGTGCACTCCCGCCGCCGTCGGAACGGTCTGGGCGGAGGATCAGGTGCGGCGGGGGCGGCGGCGGGGGTGTAATTAGCAGCCGGTCACGTGACTGCAAAGTGCTGGCTGGCGCGCAAAGCGCTTTCAGTTCCCGGTCTCCTGTATTCTCACCTTGGCCAGGTAATCACGCTCTCTGCATTGCAGAACCTGGCCGGCCTCCGTCCTCGGCAGACCTTGCGGGTGAGCACGGATCGAGAGTGCTTGGGAAGCCCACCACCCACCCGTGGTGAAATGCAGACCCTTGGGAAGCAGATCCGAAAATGTCTCCCACTTAGAGAGAGCGACGCCTGAGCACGGACAGCGGAGGGCATTAGCTCGGTTCAGATTCTGTCCCTGTGGCGTTTGACCACGAACTGTCAAACAGCACCTTCCAGAAGTTCAGTGTCACGTGGTAGGCTGACTTAGCTGCCCCATCACTGAAGTGGACAATAGGGAACCAGGGTGAGAATATGGGATAGATCGCAGATAAACTGGCAGCTTCTGCTTGACAGAGGGCTCTTCTTGCTTTATTTACTTGGGGGCGTGGAGTGGATGGAACCCTCTAATCATTTCGTTTTAATAAACATGCTTACACTTCTCTCTGTGGAGAGTTGATGGGGGTTTCTACTCTGGGGAGAGGAATAGAATGTGGCTTGCCTCTACACTCAAGAGGCCAAGGCAGGGCGATTACTTAAACCCTGGAGTTCACGACCTGTCTCAAAAGAAAAAGTGGGGCGTAGTGGCACACACCTTTAGTGCCCGCACTTGGGAGGCAGAGGTAGGAGGATCGCCATGAGTTCGAGGCCACCTTGAGACTACATAGTGAATTCCAGGTCGTCCTGGGCTGGAGGGAGACTCCATGCCTCCTGCTCTTAGCTTTTGCACCAACCCCACCCCATCTGTACACAAGCACTTCCCAGGCCAGCTACGCCCTGCAAGAATGTCCCCTGGGAATTCTTTTGGTTCCCCAGCATTGTTCTGCTTTATCTAATGATCAAAGGAGGAATTTCCAGACTTGGCAGCTTTTTCACAAGACTAAATGGGTGAGGGAGAGGAATTATTATCTTGGGGCTAGTTTCCTACCTTCTGCTGGAGAACAGAGTGTGCCTTCAGGAAAGAAAAAAGGCCTTGGGAGAACACTGAGTCTTCAAGGAAGGTTAGCCTAAGTTTCTTTGTATCTTTCTTTGATTCTTTTTTGTTTGTTTTTCTAGGTAGGGTCTCTCTCCAGCTCAGGTGGACCTGGAATTCGCTATGTAGTCTCAGGGTGGCCTCGAACTCACTGCTATCCTCCTAACTGCCTCCTGGGATTAAAGGCATGCACCACCAGAACTGGCTGGATTTTTTTTTTTTTTTAATGAGAAGTCTTTCCCCTGGATTCCAGTAGCAGAGGGCCCTCTCTGTGAGTCACACCTTGTTGCAGTTCTGACTTGCTCTTTTAATGTGGCTTTTGAATGCCCCCCCTACTGCTGGGTAGCTCTGATTACCTAGGAGATGCCAGTTAAGTTTTTTTGTTTGTTTGTTTTTTGTTGGGTTTTTTTTTTTTTTTTTGTTTTTCAAGGTAGGGTCTCGCTCAAGTCCAGGCTGACCTTGAATTCACTATGTAGTCTCAGGGTGGCCTTGAACTCAAGGCAATTATCCTACCTCTGCCTCCTGAGTGCTGGGATTAAAGGCATGAGCCACCACGCCCAGCTGTTTTTTTTTTTTTAAGGAGAGCAAAAATTTGAAAAAGAGCAGTGTTTGCAAGTTGCCAGTTGTGACAAGCTGAAAAGATGGCTCAGTGGTTAAAGCACTTGCTTGCTTGTCCTTTTGGTAGTCAGATGGTCTACAAACCCCCTTCTCAAAATAATGTTTTTATTATTAGAAAGCTAAGCTACAATATATAATAAGGCAGTGTGGTGGCGCCTGCCTGCAACCCCAGGTCTTGGGAAGTGGAAGCATGATCAGGAGTTCAAAAGCATCCTCTGCTATTCTGTTACACAGTGAGTTTGAGGCCAGTCTAGGTTACATGAGACCCTGTCCCAAAATCCCCCACAAGAAAAAGAAATCTCCTTCCCAAAAAATCTATGGGCTGGAGAGCTGGCTCAGTGGTTAAAAGTACTTGCTTGTAAAGCCTGACAGCTCAGGTTTGATTCCTCAGTACCCACGTAATGCTGGATGCACACAGTGGCATGTTCCTTTCCTTTGCTCCCTGAGTGTAACTACAGTTCCTAGCCTAGGAGTGGACTAATAAGTTCTGGACAGTGAAATTGGATGTATTTCACCTTTAGGCCTGAAGCAAGAAGCCTCAGAATGACCTTAAGTATACTGAAGACATCAACCTAAATCCAACCTCTTTGGGCTTATCTGAAAAAAATAAACTTCTATTGTGTTCAGTCACTGACATTACAAAGTTCATTTTTTTTTTAATTTTTTTTTAAATGAGCTTTCTTTTTTTTTAAATTTTATTTATTCATTTTCAATCAGAGAGATACAGAGAGAGAGAGAGAGAGAGAATGCACCAGGGCCACCACCTTGTGGGTCTGGCTCATATGGGTCCTGGGGAATTGAACCTGGGGCCTTAGGCACTGGAGGCAAGTGCCTTACCCGCTGAGCCATCTCTCCAGCCCACAAAGTTCATTTTTTAAAAATATTTTATTTATTCATTTTCAAGCAGAGAGGAAGAGAGAGAGAGCAAGAGAGCACACGAACCAGGGCCACCACCTTGTGGGTCTGGCATATGTGGGTCCTGGGAAATTGAACCCGGGGCCCTAGGCACTGGAGGCAAGTGCCCCAACCGCTGAGCCATCTCTCCAGCCCCAAAGTTCATTTTTACACCAGTTAGCATTCAGTTAAATGCTAATATATAGTCAGGAAAATATTGGGGCTGAAGAGATGGCTCAGCAGTTAAGGCACTTGCCTACAAAGCCTAAGAACCCGGGTTGGATTCTCCAGTACCCACATAAAGCCAGATGCACAAGGCATGCATATGGAGTTCATGTACAGTGGCTAGAGGCCCTGGCACACCCATATTCTCTCTCTCTTTCTCTCTCAAATAAATATTTAAATATTTTGCTGGGCATGGCATAGCACATGCCTTAAAAAAAAAAAGAAGGGGGCTGGAGAGATGGCTCAGTGGTTAAGGCACTTGCCTCCAGTGCCTGAGGCCCCCGGTTCAATTCCCCAGTACCCACATAAGCCAGATCCACAAGGTGGTGGCCCTGGTTCGTTCTCTCTCTCTCTCTCTCTCTCTCTCTCTCTCTCTCTCTCTCTCCTTGAAAATGAATAAATAAAATATTTTTAATAAATAAATAAAAAAGAAGGGGCTGAAGAGATGGCTTAGCGGTTAAGGCGTTTGCCTACAATGCAGAAGGATACAAGTTCAATTCCCCAGTGCCCATATAAAACCAAATGCACAAAAGGGTGCATGCACCTGGAATTCATTTGTAGTGGCTGGAAGCCCTGGCGCTCCTATTCTCTCTGTTTCTCTGTCTGCCTACCCCCCCCCCTTGCTCGCTCTCAAATAAATAAATAAAATGTTTGCCGGGCGTGGTGGCACACACCTTTAATCCCAGCACTCGGGAGGCAGAGGTAGGAGGATCGCCATGAGTTCAAGGCCACCCTGAGACTACAGAGTGAATTCCAGGTCAGCCTGGGCTAGAGCGAGACCCTACCTCGAAAAAAAAAAAAAGAAAAAGAGGGCTGGAGAGATGGCTCAGCGGTTAAGGCACTTGCCTCCAGTGCCTAGGGCCTCGGGTTCAATTCCCTTAGTATCCACATATGCCAGACTCACAAGGTGGTAGCCCTGGTGCTCTCTCCCTCTCTCTATCTCTGTATTTCTCTGCTTGAAAATGAATAAATAAAATATTTAAAAAAAATATTTTGGGCCAGTTGTGATACAACCTGTCATCTCAGCACTTGGGAGGTAGAGCCAAGAGGATCAGGAATTCAAAACCAGCCTCATCTGTATAGCAACTTTGCAGCCACCCCGTGGGCTCTATGAGTCTCAGGAGGAAAAAAGGGAGGAGGGTGCGGCTCAGATAGTAGAGCACTTGCCATCCCAGCACCACAATGATCCCAGCATTCCTTGCCTATTCCTACCTTGGCCAGCCTGGGAGACGTGAGACCCTGTCTGGGGATGGGGGTGGGAGAAGAGAAAGAAAAAGCAAGCAAGAGAGTATTTGGGGCTGGTAGTGAAGCTTAATGGTTAAGTGCTTGCCTAGCATGCATGAGGCTCTGAGTCAATCCCCAGCCACACAAAAACAGCACAAAGGAAGACACCGGATGGCGGAATTCCTCCCTACAAAGTGGATATATTAATAGCATCGGCCTCCTGCCTTGACTCAAAAAATTAAATGTTTATGCAGGGGAAATGCTTCAGCTTGTGTCTGGCACAAAGTAAACATTCAATCTTGGTGGCTATCATTACAAACCTCCCTAGTATATAGTATACTATTCAGGTTCTAGTTACAAATGATGTCACATGTGTGTTACTATCTGTACTCCTGTGACCTATGCCCCCATTACAGTAAGACTTCCAGAGACCTTAGCTTGTCTCACACATGTGGTGACACTTCTCTGCCCTCCATGTTATGATCATCATGATTCCTATTATTGAGACAGGGCCTTACTATGTAAGCTAGAACCCACTATGTAGAACTGACTGACCTCAAATTTGTTCCATGCCTATGCTTCCTGACATGTGCTACCAGGCCTGGCTCATCTCTTATTACAGTAGATCAATTTTGTTTCCATTCCTGTCGTGAGCCACCATGCTCAGCTCTACCTACAAACATTTTAGGCTCATTTCCAAGTAGCCACTACACTGTAGGCGCCTCACTGCTCTGAAGGGGTGTCAGTCCTACCAGAGGCTCCGTTGATGTCAAACACCAAGTATAGCTCAGCAGTACTATCTCATTCTCCTTTCGTCTTTCTCTTTCTTTCCCCCCCCCCAAGGTAGGGTTTCCCTTTAGCCATAGGCTGACCTGGAATTCACTATGTAGTCTTGGGTGGCCTCGAACTCATGGCCATCCTCCTACCTCTGCCTCTGCCTCCAAAGTGCTGGGATTAAAGGTGTGTGCCACCACACCTGGCTTTTTAAAAATTTATTTTTAAGTAGAGAGAGAGAGAGGAGAATATGGGTATGCCACGTCGTCTAACCATTGCAAAAGAACTCCAGAAGCATGTGCCACTTTGTGCATCTGACTTTATGTGGGGTACTGGAGAATCAAACCCAGGTCATTCGCTTTGCAGGCATGTGCCTTAACCACTGAGCCACCCCTCTAGTCTCCTTTCTTACAGAGATACTTTCAGACTCTATTCCATTCAACTAAAGGTCAGGTGAAAGAAATAATATTCATTGGGGATTATTTAAAGGATAAGTAATCCATGTATGTTGCTAGACATTTTAAAATAATACCCCTGACTGAGAGCTGCCAGAATAAGCTAAGTAGTCAGCTTGCCTGGGGCTTCTGGCAGAACTTTGCTTTTGCAGACTTGCATTGTGATCTTATGCACCAAAACCAGTAACAAGGTTGGTCCTCAGAATCTTGCTCTATTTATTCTCTGGGTATTGTTGAGGACTTTGACCATTGTGTCAGAGTGACTCATAATTAGGGGAAAGTTTTCTGGGATCTTACTACCAGGAAGCTGTATTTCTCTTCAGAATGACTTCCTTGTTATCTTAGGGACACTGAATTCCATTGGGACAGGATCAAATATCCAGCATGCTTGTAGCTATGTGGCTTAGGACTGTGTAATGCACACTTCTGATGTCATCACACTCAATGACTTCTGTCTTCTCATCTCCAACCCAACTGCTTAACTCATTGGTTTATTTCATGTAAGTTCGAATCTTCTGGAACTACATACACTATAGTTGGCTGTATTTATGACTATACATTTATGTATGTATGTATGTATGTTCAAGTATTTGGAATAACAGAAGATGTTGAGTTGATTGCTTCCTTAAATACTATTACTGATTTTCATAAAAAATCAGTTTGAGGCTAGAGAGATGGCTTAGCAGTTAATGTACTTAGGCAAAGCCTAATAACCCCAGGTTCCAGTTCCCAGTCCCCACATAAAGCCAGATCCACAAAGTGGTGGCATGCATTTAGATTTCATTTGCAGAGGCTAGAGGCCCTGCCATGCCCATTCTCTCTGTCTGTCTGTCTCCTCTATCTCTCTTTGCTTGCAAATAAATAAATAATTTCTTTTTTAAATATATATTTTATTCATTTTCAAGCAGAGAGAGAGAGAGAGAGAGAGAGAGAGCACACCAGGGCCACAACCTTGTGTGTGGTTTATGTGGGTCCTGGGGCTTTAGGCACTGGAGGCAAGTGCCTTGACCATTGAGTCATCTCTCCAGCCCATAAATAAAAATTTCTTAAAAAATCAGTAAGCTGAAAAGCCTTGCATGGTGCCACATGCTTTCAATCCTGGCAGCATTAATATAGCCGGTTGTGGTGGCGCACACCTTTAATCCCCGCACTTGGGAGGCAGAGGTGGGAGGATCACCGTGAGTTCTAGGCCACCCTAAGACTACATAGTGAATTCCAGGTCAGCCTGGACTAGAGTGAGACCTCGAAAAACAAACAAAAAATCAGTTTGCACCTGAATTTCATGTCTTTATCTTATTGATGCTCACCTCTGTCCTCCTCCCATAGGCAAACCCCTCCCCTAGCTTTTTCTGAAGCTATTTCCTACTCCTTCCCTTCCTCATGTCCCAGTCTTCCTCCAAGAACTCTGTGGAATGCCGGGATGTCCTTCCCTGACAGGCTCCTCCTTAACTCCTTTATTATTATTATATTGTTTTTTTTTTTTTTGACATTGGTCTTACTCTGTGTAGCCCAGTCTGGATTCTTACTTGAAGCCAGTCCTCCTGCGTCCATCTCCCAAGTTGTGCTGGAATTTCAGCTGTGGCTGTATGTTACCAGGCCCAGTTCTTAGCTGCTGCTGCTGCTGCTCCTCCTCCTCCTCCTCCTCCACCTTCCC
Organism: Zapus hudsonius; assembly: GCA_004024765.1. Classification (NCBI taxonomy): domain Eukaryota; kingdom Metazoa; phylum Chordata; class Mammalia; order Rodentia; family Dipodidae; genus Zapus; species Zapus hudsonius. The sequence continues at coordinate 172 of PVHP010032759.1, read as the reverse complement.
CACCTCTACCTCCTCCTCCCCATCTCCTCCACCTCCTCCTCCTCCTTCCCTACCTCTGCCTCCTCTCCTACATTTTCCTCCTCCTCCCCCTCCTCCTGCTCCTTCACCTCCCCCACCTCCTCCCTCAACTCCTCCACCTCCCCCCTTCCCGTGCCACCAAGCCCAGCTTCTT
>PVHP010032758.1:0-20121 GCA_004024765.1 Zapus hudsonius | reverse complement strand
TACTGTATATCATCATGCCATAAAATGATGATTGGAGGTGTCACTGTCCCAAATTTGCGCTCATAAAATACGTGTTCTTTTTGTTTTCCTCCTCTGCATTTGTCTGGGAGGAAAGACAGGCAAATTTATTCTAACTTTTCAGAGGAACTTTAAAGCATGGGAACAGAAGACTTTCAGAGGTGGGTGGTTTTAAAAATACTCTGCAGAGGGAGGGGAGGATGCCTCAGCCCAGCGGAGGGATTCTGTGTAGCCCTGGGAGAAAAGGAAGACCTTAGTGAAGACCTCGCCTCTTTCCAACTTGTGTTTCTCGGCTTTGGCTGCCTGGCAGAACCCCTTCTTCAGCCTTTCACCTGGCCCCTGCCTGCCACCCCCATGGGCCTCTCTAATGGAAGAAAGGAATAATGGGTTCAAAGGTTGCCTTGTGCTGGCCAGTCCTTTGATCTTGGCTAAGTTGTCCTCTAGAGTGGTGTTTCAACATACAGAAAAGGTAGACAAAGGACCTTGAGGCTTCTACCTCACAGGGCTCTGGCGAGGACTGAAACTAAAAGATAAGGCACCAGGCATGGTGGCACACACCTTTAATGCCAGCAGAGGCAGGAGGCAGAGGTAAGAGGATCATCGTGAGTTCGAGGTCAGACTGTGCTAGAGTGAGACCCTACTTGGAAACCCCCCCCCCAAAAAAAAAGTAAAAGAGGGAAGGCATCTCCTGACGCAGAGGGCTCCACAGATGATTGCCTCTCTTCCTTTCCCCAACAAGTTCTCTTGTTCCTAGGAGGAACCTGAAGTCCTACTCATTCCTTACCTGAGCAACCTCCCCTTCTGTGAGCTCAGGGAGCAGGAAGGAAATCAGATGGACCAGGGAACAGTAACTGGGATCAGTCAGAATTCCTTGAGGTACCGACATGCACATTTTATTATTTTAAAATATTTTTATTTACTTGCAAGTGGGGGGGAAAGAGAGAAAGAGAGAGAGAGATAGAGAGAGAGAAAGAGAGAGAGAGAAAGAAAATGAGAATGGGTGCACCAGGGCAAACAAACTCTAGATGTATGCACCACTATACATCTGTTTTTATGTGGGCCGCTGGGGAATTGAACCTGAGGCATTAGGTTTTGCATGCAAGCGCCTTAAGCACTGAGCCATCTCTCCAGCCCTATTTCATTTCATTTATTATTATTATTATTTTTGAATCTCATGCTCTACCAACTGTGCTAGCCTGGCGGTTTATTTTATTTATTTTTAAAAAATTATTTATTTATTTGCAAGGAGAGGGAGAGACAGGAAGTGAGGGGGGAAAGAGAGAGATGAGCATGCCAGGGCCTCCTGCTACCGTGAATGAACTCTAGAGGCATGTGCCACTTTGTGCATCTGGCGTTATGTGGGTACAGGGGAATTGAACCTAGGCCATCAGGCTTTATAAACAGGTGCCTTAACCGCCAAGGAATCTCTCCAGCCCCCTATTTGTTTGAGACAGGGTTTTAATATGCAGCCCTGGCTGGCTAGCCTGGAACTTTTGTTTGTAGACTGGGCTCGCTTCAAACTTGCAGTGATCCTCCTACCTCGGCCTCACTACACACATTTTGAAGGAGCAGTCTCATTTGCCAGTAGGACAATCATGAAGTTCCACAAGGCCCTGTCGGTAGCTCATTGGCTTCTTGTCCACGTCCTGTGGGATTAGGTCGGCCTCTGGAGGAGTCTGCCTTTCTGAGGCCTCATGCTGGGCCCATAGTTCTCCCAGGGCAAATGTTTCATTTGCTACTTAAAAAATATATTTTTAAATTTATTTGGAAAGAGAGAGAGATAGAGATAGAGTATGAGACTGGGTTGCCAAGGTCTAGTGCCACTGTAAGCAAACTCTAGACACATATGCCACTTTGTATCTGGTTTTATGTACTGGGGAATTGAACCCAGGCCATCAGGCTTTGTAAGCAAGTGCCTTTAACCATTCAGCCATCTCTCTAGTCTTTTTTTTTTTTTTGAGACAGAGTTACATTCTGTAACCCAGGCTGGCCTCAAACTAGTGGTAATCCTCCTGCCTCAGCTTCTCAAATGCTGGGATTACATGCTCAGCTTTCTCTGGGCTTTGCATTTTATTTCCTTGTCTCATGAGTCCAAACCAATTTGCAGATGACACCTGCCTTAGAAAGGAACTTGAGAGGCTGGAGAGATGGCTCAGCTGTTAAGGCAGTTGCCTCCATAGCCTAAGGACCTGTGTTCAATTCACCATTACCCACATAAAACAGATGCACTAAGTGGCACATGCATCTGGAATTTGTTGCAGTGGCTAGAGGCCTTGGCGTGCTCATATTCTCTCTCTATATATTTCTCTGCTTACAAATAAATAAAGGGACAAGAATTTATTTACTGGTGGACAAGGTGGAGTGAATGGCTGCCAGCCCACCTCAGTCCTCACAGTGTCTCTCAGAAGCGCTCTCTCTGCCTGCCTCACAGAGATGGAGGTGCTCATCTCTTATCCTAGAACCTCTTTGTATTGGTATGCTGCCTGAGGTGACCTCCTAACAGTCCCTGTGTGGGTCTGTGTCTCACATTACCATGGTTTCTGCCTTTCCAAGCACCTTGAGGTGCAGGGCAGTGTGGGGTCAGCCTGCTCAGTGCTCTACCCAAGATGCCCAGAGTCCTCCATGATAGTGTGGCATCATTTAACTGGAGCTCATCGTGTGCCAGGATCCATTCTAAACACTTTGTGGGTAGTGTCCCAGCCTCGTGGGGCAAATAAAAATAGTGAGACTGCAGCTTGATCACGTTTATCTTTGTCGCCGTCTGATGTATTTCCTGTGTGACATGGGTCAAGATGCTCAACCTTTCTGTTCCTCATCGTTACATGGTAAATGTATAAAGTGTCCCTGTACTAGGTATTACCCCATCTTAGGGTGAGAAATGTGGAGACAGTTTTAGTAAATCGCTAAAAGTCACAGAACTGGGTCAAGATCAGGACTCAAACTTAGCAACTGGGCTCCATAGTCTGCTCTTGTTTGGCTGGACATTGTGTCTTTCTTACTAAAGACAAATTTGAAGACCTGCTTATTTCCAGGGGTCCCTCATCCTTTGAAACTTGCAGTTGAAAAGTGTGTTCAGGCCTTTCTGGTCCAGCCACTGTCTGGGCGGGTTTCTTCCATGTGATCCAGCGCACCCCTTTCCAGTGAGTGGGCTGAGTCCTCAGAAGTCACCCAGGCTCATGGGCGACCCCTCTTTTTTGCTCCCAGGGGTCAGCCGGTCAGTTAGAGCATCTTGGGAGCTGCAGCCAAGCCTGGAGCATAGCTCTGCGCTGGAAGGACCCTTGGAGGGGGGCACGTGCTCACAGGTTGGACCAAGGCACTGAACCCAAGAAAGTTCCATCTATGGCCATCCAGGGGCTTGTGCCCCTGAGGACGAGGGATCCCTGTCCCCTTCCCCTGGTCCCTGGCAGTATAGGCCCCTGATTTCAAGAGGCCGGTTCACAGGGAGTTAGAAAACAGGAGGTTTGGGCCCCTGGGGAAGGTTCTACAGGAGGTGTGGGTTCCAGTCACCGTGTGCCACGCGTGCTGCTGTGACCCTGGGCAGGTCGTCGCCATCTCTAACTTCAGGGCCAGTCCATGGAGGGGTCTTCGGGATCTGTCCCATGATTGTGGGGAAGGCACTCCTTTCATTCGAGCATACCTCAGCCATGGGCAGGCTGGGGTGGACCCAGTGGTCCGAAGCTACCTTGCAAGGGTGGCGGGCTTGGGTGCTGGGACCCGCGGGGTGAGCGGCGCCTGCATCCCGGCAGGGTGCGCTGCGGCACCGCGCACAGCATCCCGCGTCCCTGCCTCCCAAGGGCGCGGTGGATGCGGCAGTGGTCCACCGAGCTCCGGCCGCACCCACAGTGCCGCTGCCGGGCCCAGGGCGCCCTCACGGGATGGGGCGTGGAGGGGGGACGGGGCAAGTTGCGGGGCGGCCCCGGTGTGGGTGGATTTGGGGGTCCCAGGTGGGGGCGGGGCTCCGGAGCGAGCAGGTGTTGGGTGTGACCGTAAGAGGTCACTGTCCCTTCTGGGCATCTGTTTCCAGACACTGCTCCCGAATGAGTACAGGAGACATTACATGTGAAAATGGTCCAGGAAACCAGAACTGCCTCACCCCATCCACCTGCTCACTGGTGGCAACCATGGCAGCTGTTTTTTTTTTTTTAAACCTGTATTTTCTGTTATTCCCCCTTACATATTTCTAATTCGCCAACATTAGGCACCATCTATTGTCTTCCTGCTGAAATACATAGGACTTGGCTGTCTGGTGGACAAGGACCCCACCCAGTGTACCCGGAGCTCTGCTTTCAGGAAACACAGTGATCTACATTCCTCACAAGAAGACACAGCTTTTAATTTTCTTCGGAGCTCCATCCCTGCTAGCACTTCTCATTCCTTATCTTTCTCACCAAAGGGGCGTCAATGTCCATGTCTGTAGTCCCCTCTCCCAGGGAGGCGTGTTTCCCTCCCAGAGTATACCGGCCAGCTGTCTGCAGGGACCCCTTCTCCAAGGCTTTCTCCCCATGCCTCTGCTTTTTGGTCCTTTCTCTCTTTCCAACACAGCTTCCTAAGAGATTTACCTGTATTCTGTCCTGACATTTGGATTGTTAATTCAGCTCAGATCATGGGTTAGAATCCTCCTTTGGATACTCCGTCTTGCACTACTCTGTCTTGCACATGTGGGGAGGCAGAGGGGTTTCATGCCTTCTGATTCATATTTCTTTTCATGGGAGACTTCTCTCTCCAGGTCCGAGAATCTTTTATCCTTGGGATTCTGGGATATTGGTGGCTTCTACCATTCATTGTACACAGCCCTGGGTGACCTTCCTTGCAGTCAGTTTTCTCGTTGCTGCGCTGAAAAGAACATGGCCATATCAGCTTGTGGAAGGAATGAATTTATTTTGGCTTATAGACCCGGAGAAAAACTCCATGATTGCAGGGAAAACTATGGCATGAACAGAGGGTGGACATCACCTCCTCCACAGCACTTCAAACAGACACTGGAAGGTGTGCCAAAAGCTGGCAAGGGGACGAGCCGGGCGTGGTGGCGCACGCCTTTAATCCCAGCACTTGGGAGGCAGAGGTAGGAGGATCGCCTTGAGTTCAAGGCCACCCTGAGACTACAGAGTGAATTCCAGGTCAGCCTGGGTTAGAGCGAGACCCTACCTCGAAAAACAAAAAAAAAAAAAAAAAGCTGGCAAGGGGAAGCCAGCTATAACTCCCATAAGCCTGCCTGCCCCCAACAACCCACCTCCAACAAGGTTCTAATTCCAAAACTGCCATCAGCTGGGAATCGAGCATCCAGAACACATTAAGTTTATGGGAGACACCTGAATCAAACCAACACACCATTTTCTTTCTTTGAGAAAAATATTTTATTTTACAATGTATTGACAATTCTTACACATACGTATGCTGCATTTTTCATTTTTTATTGAGAACTTTACTGTATGAACATAGTGCAAATTTGTCAGTCCCATTAGGTTATGCTCTCTCTTCCCCACCCATTCCACTGAGGGTCCCTCTCAGTGGGGTTATCTGTAATCACTGTGGGGTCATGAATGCACCAGTCTCTCTCTGTGTGGGTCAATGTCTTAGAATACACCTCCCTACCCTGTGGCTCTTACATTCTTTCTGAAATCCTCTTCTGCAACGTTCCCTGAGCCTTGGAAGAACTTTCATAGGTCTCCTTTAGGGTTACGCTTTCAGCAACCTCTGATTTTGTATTTTGGTGAATTTTGAGTCTCCTCAGTATCTACCACCCTCTTTCTAGAGAAAGTTCTTAGGCTAGCAGTGAGAACAGCACTCACATGCAATCTGCCACTTCTTCTGTAATTTTTTCCTGGGCCCTGGAAGATGTAATAGTGATGACTCATTTTGTGCTAGGCAGTCAGCTTTCTTTTCTTCTCATACTGATGGGTCTTAGGTTTCCCTGGTATTTGTAGCCATCTGTAAAAAGTATATTCTTGAGTTAAGAGTAAGCACAGCATGGATCAAAGAGGATAAATATATATATTTAGAATATTTTTTGTGACAGGCATAACCTCTCATTTTAGCCAAAGAACAGTGGAAGCTTCCCTCTTGAGTCTGTCATCTTCCAAGTCAGAGGCTTCTGACTTGGTTTTCAGTACTAGGCATGAATTCCCACCCAGTGAGCCAGCCTCATTATATCCAATCAGAGAGCAATTGGTTAGCCCCATAGTCTGTGCCACCGTTGCACTGGTGTGTACATCTTGCCATGGTGGTTGATTTTGTAGCTTGCTGGATCCACTGCTGGCTACCTTTATACCCCAGCAGCTCACCTATAAGGGAGCTGGCTTCCACCTCAGTTCCAGCATGATCTCTCAATACCCTGTGACCCCAGCTCATGGTGTCTTTAGCAATAGGGTCTTCCCATTTAGATCTGGATAGTAACCAAGTTCTTTGCAATGGCCTGAAATATTTGGAAGCCTCATGAGCCTCCCTGATCAACAGCTCACTGTGGAGGGTAACCCAATTTTGACACTTGAATTTACCAGCAACAATTTATGGCTTTAGGGTAAAGCTTTCTCACTCCTCAGGGTGCTTCTGCCCAAACATGTATCTCTCTCTCTCTCTCTCTCTCTCTCTCTCTCATCTCTTTATGACCATTCTGATCAGAGTGAGATAGAATTTTAATTTGCATTTTCCTGATGGCTAAAGATGTTGAATTGATTTTAGATGTTTATTGGTCATTTGTCATTCTTCCTTTGAGTACTCTCTGTTCAGTCACATTCCCTATTTTTGTTTTCAGTGTGTTGCTTGATTTTTTTTTATTGCTTAGGTTTTTGAGTTCTTTGTATATGCTAGACACTAAATCTTGGTCAGTTGTATAGCTGGCAAAGATTCTCTCCCATTTTGTAGGTTGTCTCTTGATTCTGTGGATGGTTTGCTGAGTTGTGCAAGAGCTTCTTAGTTTAATGAGATCCTAATGGTCGAGTGGTTGCCTAACTTCCTGGGCTACTCGAGTCTTATTCTAAAAGTCTTTCCCTACACCTATATCTTGGAGTGTTCGCCCTACTTTTTCTTCTAGTTGTTTTAGTCTCTGGTCTTGTATTGAGGATCTTGATGCAATTTGAGTTGGTTTTTGTGCAGGATGAAGGAAGAGGGAGTGGATTCTTTCTTCTACATGTGATTATCCAGTTTCTCCAGAACCATTTGTTGAAAATGCTCTTTTTTTTTCCAGTGAGTGATTTGGGCTCTGCTTCAAAGATCAGGTGGCTGTTGTTACTAGAACTTAAACTTGAGTCTTCCATTCTATTCTATTGATCTATGGGTCTATTTTTGTGGCAACACTATGCTGTTTTATTACTATGGTTTTGTAATATATTTTGAAACCTGGTATTGTGATATCACCAATAGTATTCTTTTTTGCTGAGAACATTTTTGGCTAGCTGAAGCCATTTGTGCGTCCATATGAATTCTGAAACTACTTTTCTATTTCTTTGAATAACAGTGCCAGGATATTGATTGAAATTGCCTTGAATCTGTATATTGCTTTTGATAGAATGGCCATTTTTACAGTATTAATTCTGTCAATCTATGACCATGGGAGACCTCTCCATCTTCTTGTGTGTTCCTCAGTTACTTTCCTTAGTGTTTTCATGTTCTCCTTCTAAAGGTCTTTCACTTCCTTGGTTAGAGATATTCCACAATGTTTAATTTTTGTGGCTATTGTAAATGGACTTCCTTGATTTCTTTCTCCATATGTTTGTCATTGGTATATATGAAGGCTACTGAATTTTGTGTTTTGTTTTTCTGTCCTGTCACTTTTCTGAAGGAGTTTATCACCTCTAGGAGTTTTTTTTTTTTTTTTGTGGAGTGTTTTGGGTCACTTAAGTACAGAGTCATATCATTTGAAAACAGGGTTAGTTCAACTTCTTCATTTTCAATTTTCGTTCCATTTATTTCTTTCCATTATCTTACTGCTTGAGCTAAACATTCAAGTATTATGTTAAATAGCAGTTGAAGAGAGTGGAAAGCCCATGTCTCATTCTGGACCTTAGTGGGACTGCTTCCAGGTTTTCCCAGTTTAGTATGATGTGGGATTTAGGTCTGTTGTATCTAGCACTTACTTCTCCAGTGTTTTAATCCTAAAAGGGTGTTGTATTTTATCAAAGACCTCTGCATCTATGGAAATGACCACATGATTTCTTCTCTTAAGTCTTTAATGTGATGTATTGTATGTTTACCAATTTTCATATATTGAACCATCTCTGCATACCTGAAATGTAACCTCAGGGTGGATGATACTTTTGATGTCTACTTGGATTCAATATTTAAGAATTTTATTGAAAATTTGTGCATCTAAGTTCATCAGAGATATTGGTCTGTAACTTTGTTTTCTTGCTTCTTTGTCTGGTTTGGTATTAATTTAATGCTGGTTTCCAAAAAGGAGTCAGCGAGCATTCCCTCCTTCTCAATTTTGTAATATAATGGGAAGAGCTGGATTGTCACTTCATTAATTTTTAAAATTGTTTTCTTTGATTATTTCTTTCTATCTGGCATTTTTGAGTTTGGACTGTTCTTGTTTTTCCAAAGCCTTCAGATGCATTGTTAAGTATTTTATTTGAAATTTCTCTATTTTTGTAATGTAGGCATTTAGAGCTTCAAATTTCCCTCTTAGAATTGCCTTCATTTTGTCCTATAAACCTTGGTTTGTTGTGTCTTCATTGTCATTTAGTTTTTCAATGACTCAATTATTGTTCAGTAGTGTGTTGTTCCATCTCCAGAGGTAGGTGTATTTTCTATTGTTTTTCTTTGTCATGATGTCTAGTGTTATTGCATTGTAGCCAGTTATCATACAGAGGGTTATGTTCATTTTCCTGAATTTGTGGAGACTTGCTCTTTATCCTATTATATGATCTATTTTAGAGAAGGTTTTAGAGATCTATTTTAGAGAAGCTGCTGGGAATGATATGTATTTTGGAGAGTTTGATGGAATATTCTTTATATGTCTGTTAAATCCATTTGATCTACAGTGTTTTTCAGCTCCATTGTTTCTGTATTTATTTTGTTTAGATGATCTTTCCATTCATAATAATGGGGCATTAAAGTCACTGACTATTATTGTGTTTGGATTTATTTCAAATGTTTGGCCTTGTAAAGGTGCCCCACATTTTCCATGTTTTATTCTTATGTTTCTTTGAACGTTCATTGATTTTGACCTTCTGATCTATTTCCCCTCTTTTTTCTTCAAGCCCTGATAGTCTGGTCCTCCACACGATCTATTTTGTTGCTGAGGCATTCTTGGGAGCTGTGGTGGTTTGAGTCAGGTATTCACTATAAACTCATGTGTTCTGACCAGTTGATCCCCAGCTGATGGTAATTTGGGATTTGGAGACTTGCTGGAGGAGATATGTTTTTGGGGGGTGGGCTTATGGGTGTTATAGCCAGTTCCCCCTTGCCAGTGTTTGGCACACTCTCCTGCTGTTATTGTCCACCTGATGTTGGCCAGGAGGTGATATCCAGCTTCTTCTCATGCCACTCTTTTCCTGCCATCATGGAGCTTTCCCTTGAGTCTGTAAGCCAAAATAAACCCTTTCCTCTCACATGCTACTTTGCCTTGAGTATTTTGTGCCAGAAATGCGAAAGTACCTATGACAGGTGCCTTTTAAATAAGTTATTTCATTTTTGTTTTCCATTAGGTTTTTCTTCAGCATTTCCATCTCTTTATTGAATTCCATTTTCATTTCTCAATTTGACTTTCTTATTGTCTCTTGAGATTCATTCCTGCATTTTATCATGTCCTCATTGAGTTCATTCCACTGTCCATTGAGTTCTTTTTTTGTTGTTGATTATTATCCATTTCATTCAACCATTTATTGAGTTTTCATAGGCAGTATATTATATTTTTTAAAGTAAAAATGCTTGTCTAGAATAAAATGTTAACTTTCCAAAATACAGAATTGGATCCCAATAAAACAATTTAATAAAATAAGGTACAATGTTTAATAAAGCAAAATTAACATAGGAGGTTATGTAAGGTTAATAAGATCACATTTATGTCCTGAGGGAGGAGGGGGAAGAAGTTCTAGAATAGAAATAGCTTAAACACTCTTTTTTAGAACATGTGCCAGCATAATGCAATATATAAATTTGATACAATAAAATAGATGTTTTCCAGAAAACAAGCTATCATTGAATCATATTTTAAATTACATTTAAAAAATATTTTATTTATTTGCAAGCAGAGAGATACAGAGAGAGAGAGAGAGAGAGAGAGAGAGAGAGAGAGAGAGAGAGAGAGAGAGAGAGAGAGAGAGAGAGAGAGAATGGGAGAGAGTATGGGTGTACCAGGACCATGAGCCACTGCAATCAAACTCCATGCATTATGTAGGTACTAGGGAATTGAACCCTGGTTGTTAGGCTTGGCAGGCAAGCACCTTAACCGCTAAGCCATCCCTCCAGCCCAGCCATCCCTCCATCCCTTGAATTATATTTTTAACATTTTAATTATGTATATATCTATACAGATATTCCTAATTATAAGACTAATTTTGTTCTTGCTCTTAACATTTTTTCATCCTTTTGTTCATGGCCTCATTAAGTTTGTTTAATATGTGTTTTGTTATTTCAGTTTGGAATTCTCTTTCTGGAGTTTCCTCTATGTAGTTTTCACTGGAGGCTTCCACTATGGGACTAGGCTTTCCTGCTGGAGATATCTTGCCTTGGTTTCCTGTACTATTTGTTTTGCAATGGGGTTTGCCCATCTGGAGATAGTCTTCTTGTTTTGTTGAGAATGCAGCAACAACAGCTCTTGTTGAGGCTGTGTGGAGTGGCCTGGTCTGCTTTAATCCAAGTCTGAGCTGGGAACACTGGAACCTGTGCAAGCTCCTCCTTATGCCTGTGGTTTCTGCTCAGGTCTGTGCTGGGAAGTGTAACCAGCTCAGACGTCCCTACACTGGCAGCACAGGTGGACAGGCCAGCAAATGGGATCAGCACCAAATGGGCCTGGTCACCAATCTGTGTGTGCACAGGCAGTGGTCATTCCCATGGGACTGAATGGGTGTGGGGAAGGAGAAGGGATTCACTTGGACCTGGGCAACTGTTTAATGCCTGGGGCTGGGGAGTGTGACCAGGTTGGGAGTCCCTACTCAGGGTGGTGCAGGTGGGCAGGCAGATAAGTGTGTCCTTTAGTTTTGTGAGACCTTATTTTCCTTTCATGATCTCTCTGTTTGCTCTCTAAAATGCTTATGAGTTTATCTTGAGCCTCCATTATTGATCTCCTGGTCTATTTTGTCTCTTGTACTTTTTTCATCTTTCTCTTCTGTTCTTGAATTTATTATGTCCTAGTCCAGTTCAATTGCTACATGTTTAATTTTTAAAGACTCTTGTTTATATTCTCTTCTTATCCTCTCTGGAAAAGATCTAGTTTATCGTATCAAATTAATATATTACATTATGCTGGCACATGTTCTAAAAAAGAGTGTTTAAGCTATTTCTATTCTAGAACTTCTTTCTCCATACACCATAGACAATGTCTCTATTTCTCTGAGAATATTAGAGGTTTTTTTTTTTTTTTTTTTGTTTTTTGAGGTAGGGTCTCGCTTTAGCCCAGGCTGACCTGGAATTCACTATGGAGTCTCAGGGTGGCCTTGAACTCACGGCGATCCTCCTACCTCTGCTGGGATTAAAGGTGTGCGCCACCACGCCCAGCTAATATTAGAGGTTTTTTTCCCCCTCCTATTCCCTGACTTATCTCTGCCTCCCCCAGTTTCCTTGCCTTGTGCGTTTGGTTCATGGTCTCACTGGCTCTGTGTCTCCAACCCCCCTTATGTTGAAGGCTTCTCTGATCTGTAGTCAACCTTTTACCCATAGTTATCAATAAGAGCTCAGTAAGTTGACAAGCATTGGATGGCATGTGGAGACAGTCAGGGCTGATTTCTCTTTGGGTAGAAAGGCAAGGTCTGGCTTTTTAAAAGAAAACTTTTTATTGATAGCTTCCATAATTATAGACCATAAACCATTATGATTCCCTCCCCCTTCCAACCTCCCCCATATTTCTTCCCCCTCTCAATTAGTCTCTGTTTTGTTTCAGTGTCATCATCTTTCCCTTCCATTATGAGTAGGTATTATCAGGCACTGTGAAATCATGAACATCAAGGCCATTTTGTGACTGGAGGTTTGTGTTGTAAGCCAGTCCTACCCTTTCTTTGGCGGGTCTGGCTTTTTGAATGAATACCAGCATTAGCAACAAGGGATCTCTTTATCCAGCCTTCTTGTTGTGGTGGTTAAGGTTTGGCATTGCTGCTCAGGCTGGCCTCAAACTTGCCTCAGCCGCTCAAGAGCCACAACCTTGGGGTGTCAGTCCTTTCCTTTCATTTTCTTTTTGAGATAGAGTCTCTCTTCTTACAGTTTTGCCACTGGAAACGCTAGTTTAGCTGGCCCTCAAGCTTCCAGCTTCTTCTGTCTCTGCATCCCATTGCTGGAGGTGCATGGAGACACTGACGCACTGTGTTTCCAGCTTCCCATGGGTACTGTGGACCAAGCTTGGGCTGGCAGGCTTGCAGGCACGCATCTTTAACAGCAAGCCATCTCACCAGCTCTCTATGAGTAAAGCTCTTGGCATGGCACACACATAGTGCTAGATCTAGAATCACTGCCATGGTTTTTACAACAGGGAAAATTAGCAGGAGTGGGGCTGACTTTCCTGGGCAGGTTCTTGGTTAATCCTGCCATTTTCAGTCCCTTTCTGAACTCTAACTTTCATAGTAATCCTTTTTTATTCTTTGTTTTTGAGGTAGGGTCTCACTCTAGCCCAGGCTGACCTGGAATTTACTAAGTAGTCTCAGGCTGGCCTTGAACTCACAGTGATCCTCCTACCTCTGCCTGCCAAGTGCTGGTGCTGGGATTAAAGAGTCACACCATGCCTGACAACTCATAGGAATTCCTAGCTCTACCAGGTGGCTGCCTTTCTCTTTAGGTCTTACCGTCTTGGTAGAAACCAGTGCAGGGATAGCTAATACAAAATGGTTTTAAGGGCTAGGTAGATGGTTCAGTGGTTAAAGGCACTTTCTTATAAAGCTTGTTGGCCAGGGTTTAATTGCCCAGCTACTCATGTAAAGCTGGATGGACACTTGTTTGCAGTGGAAAAAGAGCCTGACATGCCCCACCCCAATAAACCTTGTCTACTATTTTCAGGTTCAGTGTCTTTATATAGCACGGCTGTAGTGGTTTGGTCATATGTCCCCCCCATATACACATATGTTCTGAATTTTTGGTCCCCAGCTGATGGCAACTTGGGAGGTGGAGCCTTGCTGGAGGCCATGTGTTATTTGGGGAAGGCTTTGGAGCGGTTAGAGCCAATTCCTCATTGCCGGAGTCTAGCTTATTCTCTTGTTGCTATTTTCCAACTGATGTGGCAGAGGTGATGTGCAGCATCTGCTCATGCGATGCTTTCCCCTGCCCTCATGGAGCTTCCTGTTGAGGTGTTCCACCAACAAGAAGGCAACTACAACCACAGCTTAAACTTAAAAGCACTTATAGATCAAACTGAATGCATATTTCTTTTATGTTTATATGACTTCCTCTCAATCTGTTATAATTGTTCACCTATAGTTAATTTGAAATTAAAAAAATATTTTACTTATTTATTTGCAAGGAGAGAGAGAGAGAGAGAGAGAGAGAGAGAGAGAGAGAGAGAGAGAGAGAGAGAGTCAGAGAGAGAATGGGTGTGACCCCAGCTGCTGCAAACGAACTCCATATGCATGTGCCCTTTTTGCTCATCTGGCTTTATGTGGGTACTGGGGAATTGAACTCAGGTCGATAGGTTTTTCAGGCAAATGCCTTAACCAATGAGCAGTCTCTCTAGCTCTCATTTGATTTTTTAAAACTAAAATCTGCCTTCACAGAATCTTTCAAGGAATTAAACTTATTTTTCAAAGAAATAGCTCCTTCATCATAGTCTTTTTTTTGAGGTAGGCAAGCTAGGGTCTCACTTTAGCCCAAGCTAACTTGGAATTCACTATGTAGTCTCAGAGTGGACTTGAATTCACAGCAATCCCCCTACCTCTGCCTCTTGAGTGCTGGGATTAAAGGTGTGTGCCAACATGCCTGGCTCATAGTCATATTTTATTGGTATATTAATATTAAATTAAATCACATAATTACAAAAGCCAGGACAACTGGTACAAACAAGTTTGAGAATAAACAATTGTTTCTGGGAAGGCAGAGAGATTAAGCAGTCCTGACATAGGAAGAGCAGCCTTCCTGACAAGGGTTTTCAGCTCATGAAGCCTGAAGTGAGGGGTCTGGTGTGGCTTCTCCAAGAACCCTCATTCAGTGACAGCAGAGCAGGCAATTTTAGGTTGTGTTGTGCCTTCTAATGCTCTATAAATTTGGCACCAATCAGTCCTCATCCTCCTTCAGTCTTGAAGAAAGCTGTGAAGTGTCTTGTCTGGGATGTTTTTCCCTTTCTCCTTGTCCTCATAGGCTGATGTTTCCTTTCACCCCCATTGCCATTTTAAGGGGTAGAGGTATATAAGAGGAGATAACCTTAAAGTTTAATCTGCCATTTTATTCAGATATTGTTCTCTTACTTAAGAATCCTAATATTCAGTAAGAGGCAGAGGCTGTTCTCTCCATAAGGATCACATGGCAGTGATAGAAGCAAGTTTGGAGCCCTCTTCCCTAGCTGTGGGGAATATTGGTAGTCAGAACCTCACTGTACATTGCCTTGGTTGTACGAACCACTTCAATCTTGCATTCATTTCATCTCAGGGCCAACAGAGTAAAAAGTCTAGCCCTCTTCCCTTAGTCTGAAACAATTCTCAGCACCAGCCTAGCTTCCAAAGTTAGCTTATGGGGTCAACTGGGATACTGCTTGCAATTCTTTGTGGGTCAGTTTGTGCCTCTGCCCAGTAGCATGTATAACTCTAAATATCACTTTTCATAAGCCTTGTAGACACAACTTTTTATTTTAGAGTATGCTTGTAGGAAGCTCAAGGCCAGGCAGAGGCTCCATGCTTTCTGATGCCTCCTTGGGTGGTGGAGCCCTTCAATTATGAGGCTATCTTGGGGCATGATTCATCAGCCAGGAGAGGAAAATTTGTCTACAGTGGTGGTTGATGAATCCAGGACCCACCTGGGGTTCCCATCCACATAGGAGGGTCAGGAATGGTGTGGTCCCAGGTATGGTTAGAAGGCAAGGAGATATGATGGGGCATGTGGTGAGTGACAAGGTTGAGCAGACAGGTGATATGCAGGTCAAGGTTGGGTAGGATTTGTTGTCATTGGATAGTCAACAGAGAGTTTTACAAGATGTCTGATCTGTGAGTGAGCAAGAATAAACTGACTTTAGGAAAGATTAGAAAGGGAAAGGTGGGTGAGAAAGGTCCATGAGACAGAGGACAGGAGAGAGAGAGAGAGAGAGAGAGAGAGAGAGAGAGAGAGAGAGAGAGAGAGAGAGAGAGAGAGAGAGAGAGAGAGAGAGAGAGAGAGAACAGGGCCATGGCCAGAACACTGAGGATACAGAGATGTTTGTCAGTGACTGACCACTCACCACACAGCACAGCACCCCAGTTCCCATTACTCCAGCTTTTTAAATGCACTTTCTAACATGCCACATTACTTCCTCAGTTTTCATGTTTATCTTCTGGATCTCTTTCTTACAATATAAGCACCACAAGGTGTGTCTTTTGTCTGTTTTGTTCACTGTAATAGAAGTGTGTCTGTCATGTGGTTGGTGCTCAGTGTCATGATAGATGGTTCCTTTTGAGTAATGGGAAACTGGGACTTATCCCTTGGCTTCTGCCTAGCTGTCTAGACAAAGCTGGGGATTTAGGCAATGGAGTTAGGAGGAAGGGTCTATTTTGCAAGAGAGGCAGGGATGGGAGGCAGAGAAAGTCCTTGGTGGGAATGTCTAGTAGCTCTCAGTCCCCATGGTGAATTGTCTGGTGTTGCTAGGAGCTATGAATTTTTCCATAGTATGGCTTGGGGTGAAAATGGGTTCCAAGTTTTAAAATGCTACTTAGCTCTGTGTACATCTCCCACAAGGCAGGCCAGAGAAGAGAGTCCTGCTTGTTAGTGAGTAGGTAGGTGCTCAGCTACTGTCTACTGGTGGTGGTATTGTGGAACAATACCATGTAGTAGGCACTGTGCTTGAATTCTCTAAATACTGAATAAAAATTCTAGGAATAATGCTTGTAATGTGCTCATGTGCTCTTGCTTGCATGCATGACTGTTGCTTCCATGCTTCAGGTGAGGAATCTATGGATCAGAGATGAGAGTTTACCATAATTATCAGGTCTGAGCTCAGCTCCAGGTTCCTCCCTGTCCATTTACTGTTGTCAGGAACACACGAGCCCTGTGCCTGAGTGACTTCAGCTTCTCCAGCCTCAGTTTCTCACTGTCAGGTGAGGTAAAGTTGTTTAATCTGAGAAGCACCCTGCACTCCAGTTATCTCCTCTTTTTTTTTTCTGATGGTTTCCAAGATTCTAAATGAGTCACTATGGGAGTGTGGGAGCTGACTGTCACAAATTCAGAACTGGCTTATGGACAGAAAAAAAAACCCAACAGGGGAAGATGACAACTACTTTCCTGGACAAGAAGTGTAAAGGATGCTGGAATTGTTTATTTATTGAGTTTTGATGTTTTTTTTTTCAAATGATTCAGACATGATTTTTCTGAGAAATGTTGATTTCTGCTTGGATTTGTGTGTGTGTGTGTGTGTGTGTGTGTGTGTGTGTGTGTAGAGCATGTGTGTTGTGTGTGCAGATGTGTGCACCCTATAAACATGTGCACAGGCAGGATGTGCAGTGCCCTCCTTTTGCTCATCTGACTGTATCCTTGACAAGTTGAGACAGGGTCACTCACTCAACCTAGAGATGCCATTTCTTTATTTTTGTTAGCAAACGCCAACAATTCGTGGGCTATCACATGACTGGGATTTACAGATGTGCATGACCATGACCAGCTGCTTACCGGGGTGCTGGGGAATGAAACCCAGGCAGTCCCAGGCCCTCTCTGCCCCTCATGCCTCTCATTCATGTGCAGCAAGCGGTTTTAATGGCTGAGCCACATTCCCAGGTCCCTTTACTTGGATTTTCAGATGGAGGTTTAAAGGACCAAAGCACAAACATCAACTCACCCGAAACTCTGAGACTCTGAAAACCCTGGAAGAACAGTAGGGGGAAACTCTCCACAAGATAGGATTAGGGGAAAATTTCCTGAATGTACCCTCAGCAGCCCAGGAATTGTAACAACCACTTACCCAATGGGATCTCATCAAGCTAAAAAGCTTCTGTACAGACAAACATACCATACTCAAAGCCAACTGACCACCATCAGACTGGGAGAAAATTTTTGCCAGCTGTACCATGGACATAGATCTAATATCTAGGATTTATTTTTCTTCGATTGTGATCTGGGCTTTTCTGAAGAATACCATCCTCTCATAAATGTCCCAAAGCACAGTTCATTCAGGAAAGGCAACATAAAGCTTGATTATTTCATTTTTTTTCTGTTTTTGTTTGTTTCTTTTTCTAGGTAGTGTCTTTCTGTAGCTCAGGCTGACCTGGGATTCACTAGTTGTCTCAGGCTGGCCTCAAACTCACAGCATTCCTCCTACCTCTGTCTCCTGAGTGCTGGGATTAAAGGCATGAGCCACCATGCCTGGCTTCTATTTCTTATCTTTTAAAAACTTTTTTTATTGATAACCTCCATTCCTATATACCATCTACCCTCGTCATCATCCCTCCCCTCCCACCACCCTCTTTTGTGTCCCCTCCTCCATCTCTCTCCACTGAATCCTTTCTTCTTGCTAACTAGTTCACCTTTTATTTTAGGGAAGCACCTTAACCACTGAACCAACTCTCCAGCCCCACCCTTTCTTTTATTTTAAGAATTTTATTTACTTATTTGCAAGAAGAGAGAGAGAGAGAGAGAGAGAGAGAGAGAGAGAGAGAGAGAGAGAGAGAAGACAGACAGAGAGAATGGGCATGTCAGGGCCTCCAGCCCCTGCACATAGACTCCAGATGCATGTACCACTTTGTGCATCTGGCTTTATGTGGATACTAGGGAATTGAACTGGGGTCATTAGGCTCTGCAGGTAAGTGCCTTAACTGCTGAGCCATCTCTCCAACCCCAACCTTTTATTTTAATGTCATCACTCTTTGCCATCGTATTAGTCAGTCTTATATAGATAGTGCCAGACACTGTGAGATCATGAATGCAACAACCGCTTGGTGTCTTGAGGACAGAATTCTAAACCACTCCTCCCTTCATTAACTTTTACATTTGTTCCTCTACTTTTTCTATAATGGTCCTGGTTTCTTCAGCGAGGCTCCTATTCCTTCATTTATTTTCAATTTGAAAAATAATGAGTCAGTTTCATGACATTAGCTAAAGATCTTGTGCACACATGAACACACACACACACAGGTGTGCACCTTGGCACATGTATGGAGGTTAGACGACAATTTCAGGTGTCAGTCCTTGCCTTCCACCTTATTTGAGGCAGGGTCTCTCTCTTCCTCTCTCTCCCTCTCTCTCTCTCTCTCTCTCTCTCTCTCTCTCTCTCTCTCTCTTCTTTTTTCACTGCTATGTTAGTCAGGCTAGCTGGTTCATGATCTTCCAAGAAAATTTCCTGTCTCTATCTCACATTTTACTGTTAGTGTGCTAGGATTACAGAAGCCCACCATGGCTTCCAGATTTTATGTGAGGCCTGGAAATCTGAACTCAGGTACTCAGGCTTGAGTGGCAAATGCTTTATCTACTGAGCCATCTTCCTGGTCTCTAAAGAGACCGTTAAAATCTTTATGAACTCATGGGTTGAAATAAATGTGATGTGCTTCAATCCACTTCAGTTTTCATACTTACCAACGCTCAGATTATCCCTGCTTTGGCTATTGGGAGTCTTTTCAACTGGGCTCCCGAGTCCTTTCCATTTTGGTCCCAGTAGTCTGCTAAGCCTCCCGGCTCTGTAGGGAGATGTTTCACTTTGTTCATTTCCTGTCCCAGACATACAATCAGCCTCTCCAAGGAGCCTTTGCTTCTTTTTTTGTGGAAAATGCTATTTAGAGGCTATAGTATGGTTTGGGTATTGGAAGATACGTTATTATTTTTTTAATGCCATACTTGAGACATGTGAGTACACACATATTGTATGTAATTCGAAACAGTAATAACATGGCTACCCACCAGCCACCATCCAATTTAAGAACTGGAACAGTATCAGTAACAGTTCATCTTTATGTCTCCACTTTTTTTTTTGTTTGTTTTTTGAGGTAGGGTCTCGCTCTAGCCCAGGCTGACCTGGAATTCACTATATAGTCTCAGGTGGCCTCGAACTCATGGTGATCCTCCTTACCTCTGCCTCCCGAGTGCTGGGATTTAAAGGCGTGTGCCACCATGCCCGGCACACAAAAAAAAATTTAAATAGTGTTCTTCTCCCTTAATTTACTTTTGTAGAAAAATCATGGGCTAGAGTGAGACCCTACCTCGAAAAAACAAAATATTTTTTTTTGCAAACCACTCTCATGTTTGGTTTAGTAGAAGACAACTGAATCCTGCCTCTGTGTTCATTCTCTTGTGGAACCATCTAGCATGTCTGAGAAGCTCCACTCTGCACTCGGGAGATAAGAGTAAAAAAGGAAAATAATGCTTTCAAATGCATTGTGAAAATAGTTTTGATCTGGACCACTGTTTGAGAATTTCTGCTCTAGAGAACATTCACTGGTCTGGGAATGAGGTTACTGGCTCATTGGATTTCAGAGGGTAGGTGCAAATATTTAGTTGTAGACAATAAGACCACATTGTTTTCCAAACTAATGAGTTCTCCCACTCCCAGTGTCTGAGAATCCCCATTGATCTACATCCGCCCAATACTGGATACTAGTGAATGTGAAGTGTTTTTTTTTCCCCCTGTGGCCTATCTATATACTTCCGTTCATTCTTCTCATACTACCAGATTAATCTTCTGTTACACTTGCTCCTTCTAAGCACCATACCTCCCTCAACATTCTGACTCATGTATACATTTCAGGCAAATGAACATACTTGCTGTTACTAGGCTACAGAGCTCCAGGTCAGTCTGGCTACAGTGAGACCCTCTCTCAAGCAAAACAAAAACAAACAGGTGATGTGGGCCAGCTGATGGTGTGGCCT
>PVHP010032757.1:0-20114 GCA_004024765.1 Zapus hudsonius | reverse complement strand
ATTTTTGTCCCCAAGGCTCCCAAGTCTCAGTTTCATATTAACAAGACTTGGGCACCCCTCTGGCCCTGCCCCTTTCCCTCGGGAGCCAGGCACCCACCTCCTTACCTGACCTTCTGAGATGGAAGCTTCATAATAGTCCAGGATGTCTATTACAGGAGCAGAACCAAGTCACCCTCCCTCACCCTAGATCCCTGCGACCACCGACCAGACCACCCTGCCACCACAGTCCGTTGTCAAGGCTAATGGGTACTGATGGAGAACACAGTGGGGGTGATCCTACAAGCTCCAGCTTGAACCAAATGCCCCTGAAGTTCAGTACTTGCCCTCACAGGCCCCGTCCAGCCCTTTCCACAGTGGCCCTTCAGGACCCTGGGGTTACTCACCCAGTAAGGCCTGGAAGAGGTCACTGTGCAGCACTGTGAGGAGAGGAGGTGCCCACCGCAATAGTGGGGGGGCCAGAAGCCAGAGAGCTGACCTCGGAGCTGGTGAGAAGCAAGTGACCGTTGTTTGGGACAAGGACACACACAACACTTCAGTCTTAGCCCTGTCACCTGAGGCCTTCGAGAAAGATATCAGTTTGCCAGCCTCCCATCCCAGGCCCAGGCTTCCCTTCTACAAAGACCCCTGTTTTTCACCTCCTGGTCTCTGGGACATCTCTTTCTTCTCTCACTTTAATCTCCCTAATCTGCTAGGATCAGAGTTGAGCTGCCTTCTCCCCACCCAGCTGCTGTGATAGGTAAAACAGGAGGTCTTTGGACAGTCAGACTCCCCAGGCATCACCATGACTTTGCTCCAAAGACTATGGCTTCCCCCCTCGCCAAAGTGTAGCATTCCTGAAGCAACTCAAGAATTAAACTGAGTCCAAGCCGGGCTTGGTGGCGCATGCCTTTAATCCCAGCACTCGGGAGGCAGAGGTAGGAGGATCGCCATGAGTTCGAGGCCACCCTGAGACTGCAGAGTGAATTCCAGGTCAGCCTGGACTAGAGCGAGACCCTACCTCAAAAAACAAAAAAAGAAAGAAAGAAAAAAAAAAAAGAATTAAGCTGAGTCCAGCTCTTTCTGTCTTTCCAGGCATGACCACATTGGGAAGTACAGAAAGTGGGATGTAGCCAGGTGGGGTGACACATGCCTTTGATCCCAGGATTCACTTGGGAGGCAGAGATAGGAGGATCACTGTGAGTTCGAGGTCAATCTGGGATTACTGAGAGTTCCAGCACAGCCTGGACTAGAGTGAGACTCTACCTCAAAAAACAACAACAAAAAAGAGTGGTGTAGCCTTTAATCCCAGCACTCAGGAGGCAGAAGTAGGAGGATCGCTGTGAGTTCAGGGCCACCCTGAGAATACAGAGTTAATTCCAGGTCAGCCTGGGCTAGAGCGAGACCCTACCTTGAAAAACAAAACAAAACAAAAGAGAGGTGTAAATGTCTTGGGATTTATTTATTTATTTTTGGTTTTTCAAGGTAGGGTGTTGCTCTGGCCCAGGATGATTTGGAATTCACTCTGTAGTCTCAGGGTGGCCTCGAACTCACGGCAACCCACCTACCTCTGCCTCCCAAGTGCTGGGATTAAAGATGTGCACCACCACACCTGGTTTTCTTGGGATTTATTTTTATTTATTTGAGGGATTTTTTTTTTTTTTTTGAACAGGGTTTCACACTGAAACCCAGGCAGGCCTGAACTCTCAGTGAGCCTCCTTCCTGAGTCTCTCAAATGCTGGGATTATAAGCATAAACCACCAAACCTGGCTTTCCTGGCCCCGACATTAAAGCAAGGGATGTATGAAAAGCCCATCTGTCTAGACGTTTAGCCAGAGCGCAAAGTCTCTGGAAAGAAACAGAGGGCAGAGAATTTTTCAAGCTCCCCAAAACCTTAAAAGAGAGGTAGTGAAACAGGGGTCCCTCCTACTTTTAGGTCTTTTTGAGTTAGTGAGGCCTCTTAAATCTCAGAACTTGTTTAGAACACAACCCACCTTGAGTCCTTCAACTATCACCCTCCCTTTTATGTTGGAGACACTTCCTGAAGTGTCTTTTCATTCCGCCTACCTAGCACCTACTCTCTCTTCTCACTTCTAATTCTACCTGGGAAGTCCTTCCTGCATTCTATCCCCATCCTTCTGCAGTCGCCTGAATTTTCCCTCCCAGCCATCCTATCCCAGCACCCCTTTAGCAGACTATAGTTCGGACCGTCAGGATTAAGAGGTTTGGAGGGAGACAAGGGACGCTTGGAGATCAACCAGTCTAGGTCAGCCAGACTGCAGGTCCCGGAGGCGCCGGGGAACTACAACTCCCAGCATGCCCGAGCTCCCGGAAGCCGCCACCCTCCGCCGCGCGGTGCATTGTGGAGGATGAGTCAGGGCCGGGGCCACCAGGCTTAGACAGGGGACGGACGGGACGTGGGGAGGTCAGCGGTCAAGGCGGCGGCGGCGGCGGCGGCGTGAGCAGCGCGGAGATGCGGAGCGCTCGGGTGACCCCGGGCGTGGGATGGCAGCTGCTGAGGCTGGTCACGCACAGGTCTGTGTGGCAAGGGGGGCGCGGGCCTGGGAACTGGGTCAGGACTGAACCCCCTCGCCCCTTCCCCCCAGCTCGCGACCCGGGGCGCTCCAGGGACAGCCCCGACCAGTCCCCGGCCGGCGACCTTACGCCAGCGGCACCGCTCAGGTAACTGACAGCCGTCTTGGGAGAGGGGTGCGGGAATGGGCTTCTGCCTGGACGTCCCCCGGCTGCTGGCCGGCAGGGGTCTCCCTCTTCATCGGAGTCACCTGCTTCCAAGCCCTGGCCCCGGAAAGTAGGGGAAAGGGCAAGCCAGGGTGCCCCGGGGTGAAACTAAGGGAAAGGTGGTGGCCTACACACCCACACCTGCGCGTCTCCCCTGCTCTCCTTGGCACTCGGAGCCTGACCAAGGATCCTATCAGCAGGCTGTGGCGGACAAGCCGGATTCCCTCGCCTCTGAAGCTTCCACCAGCGAAAAACCAGCCAAGGCGGTATGAGACCCAGAGGTGGGGCTGACCTAAACCAGGGGCAGACCCACCCACCCAGCTCTCTGAAAGCCCTCTCATCCCTACCTAGGAATCCAAGTCCTTTGCTGTGGGGATATTCAAAGGCCAACTCACCACCGATCAGGTGTTCCCATACCCGTCTGGTAAAGGAAGGGGTAATCAGTGCTGGGTGGGGATAGGGTGACCTCCCCAGTCTCGCCTGACTGGCCTGTTCCAACCCTCCCCACCCCTGCAGTCCTCAGTGAAGAGCAGACACAGTTTCTCAAAGAGATGGTGGGGCCTGTGGGCCGTTTCTTCGAGGTAAGGAATGACTGGGCCCAGCCTTCAAGGAGCGGGCGGGCTGATGTCAAGGGGCTTAAAGGATTCTGAGTGTGGGATCTATGCTTTCCTCAGGAAGTGAATGACCCTGCCAAGAATGACGCTCTGGAGAAAGTGGAGCCGGCCACTTTGCAGGGCCTGAAAGAGCTAGGGGCTTTTGGTCTCCAAGTGCCCAGCGAGCTAGGTGGTGTAGGTCTTTGCAACACCCAGGTGAGGAGGCTTCCCAGTGCCCCACCTAGTGCCAGCAGGACAGATTCAGCTCCCCAACCCCTAAGGCCAAGGTCTCTTCCAAGCAACTGGCCAAGACTGTTCCTGTTAAAATTTCTCAGCTATGTACAATCCTTCCCCTTCTCCATGAAAATAAATATATTAAAAAATCTGCATGCAGTTTACAAGGACCACAGACCTCACTCACTGATTCTTAAGTCAATAGACAGTAGGCACTCATCTCTCACCAAGACCCAGGACAGACTGATGTCCTCTTTTCTTGGGAGTGCTGGGACTGGATCCCATGGCCTCACGCTTGCTAGGCAAGTGCTCTACCGCTGAGTTCATCTCCCATTGTCTTTGACTGCATCCACTTCCTTTCACATGCTCTGTAGATGGCCTAGGACAGGTTCTGCCTTGTTGCCAATACTTTCTGCAGCCAGTTACAGCCCCAGATGCCTGCTTCCCCTCTAGTACGCTCGCTTGGCAGAGATTGTGGGCATGCATGACCTTGGGATAGCCGTTACCCTGGGAGCTCATCAAAGCATCGGTTTCAAAGGCATCCTGCTCTTTGGCACAAAGGCTCAGAAAGAAAAGTACCTCCCCAAAGTGGCATCTGGTAAGACAACCCTAGATCTGGGGCTTAAGGCTCGTCTAAGCTTGGTAGCGTGCTGGTGGGGAACTGCTCAGAACAGGATGCTGCTAGAGGTGTTAGGGAACTGCCCAAGAGTGGAGGGTGCAGGATTGGATGCTCATCGGAACTCCAGGTAAAGGTGCTCTCCCCCCAACAGGGGAGACTATGGCCGCCTTCTGTCTAACTGAGCCCTCAAGTGGATCCGATGCAGCCTCCATCCGAACCTCAGCTGTGCCCAGCCCCTGTGGAAAATACTATACCCTCAATGGAAGCAAGATTTGGATCAGGCAGGCAATCTTCCACCTCTCTGTTCATTTCCAGATCCCACTACAAGTCCCCCCACCTCCAACCAAAGCAAAACTGATTATTCCTACATTCTTCCACAGTAATGGGGGCCTGGCAGACCTTTTCACTGTCTTTGCCAAGACACCAGTTACAGATGCAGCCACAGGGGCTGTGAAGGAGAAGATCACAGCTTTTGTGGTGGAGAGGAGCTTTGGAGGTGTTACCCAGTGAGTAGGTTATTAGGGAGCAACTCGGGGATCCAGAACAGGTAGTTATTAATGATCACTCTGAGTGGGTACGCCAAAGCTGAAGCAGCTGGACAGCTTGTTCTAGTTGGGGAACAGAGTAGTGGGCCTTATTCCTCAGGACACACACACAGTCCTGTGCCCTCTTTATGGTGTGGTATTGCAGTTTCTCCTTGCTGGTAAGAAACGGAGGGTCTGTTTTCTCCCATGGCAGTCTGTTCACACCCCAGCCTTTCTCCCTGCCTTGTCACAGTGGACCCCCTGAGAAGAAGATGGGCATCAAGGCCTCAAACACAACAGAAGTGTACTTCGATGGAGTACGGGTGCCAGCAGAGAACGTGCTAGGGGAGGTGGGCGGCGGCTTCAAGGTTGCTGTGCACATCCTCAACAATGGAAGGTTCGGCATGGCTGCCACCCTTGCAGGCACCATGAAAGCCATCATTGCCAAGGCAGTGAGTATCCTGTCTGAGTCCCCAGCTGGCCAGAATGAATCCCATTGCTCCCCTTTCCACGTCTCCCTGTTCCCTTTGCAGGCACTCCCTCCATCAGAGACCCCTCCCTGCTGGCAGTTGTGGCCCATCCCTCCAGCACAAGCCCAACCCCTCTTCTAAGGGAGCCTGCAAGTGGGATACGTGTGCCTCTTCCAGGTGGATCATGCTGCTAATCGGACACAGTTTGGGGACAAAATTTACAACTTTGGGCTGATCCAGGAGAAGCTGGCCAAGATGGCTGTGTTGCAGTATGTGACTGAGGTGAGGGCCTCCTGTGCCCTTCTCCCTGGGAGCCCCTATGGCTTTCTTAACAGTCGGATCAGACTACAACCCCCAGCAGCACCTGGGGCAGTGGGTCTCCAGCTTTACACCAATGCCCTAGGGGATGCGAGGAGGCATAGTCAGCTCAGCTTCTGAAGGGAGAGGTGTGCTCAGCTCAGGTGCTTGCTTCCCAAGGGTACCAGGAATTAATTCTACCCACCCCACCCCCTTTTAAAAAGCCAAAATCCCAAAAGCTATTTCAAAGGACCAAATACGTAGAGTACTTGACCTGGCCACAGAACTGATGCCAGTGCCAATGGTGTGTGGGGCCTAGATGAAACCTGGTCTTGAGAGATTTGAGTATTGAGTTTGTGTCTGATGCTGCCCCTTTCCATTCCTTCTCTTACCCTAACCATGTCCCATCAGTCCATGGCTTACATGCTGAGTGCCAACATGGACCAGGGAGCCACAGACTTTCAGATAGAGGCTGCCATCAGTAAAATCTTTGGTTCGGTAAGGACCTGGCATGATGGGAGGAAGAGTCCAGTTTGGGAACTCAGCTCAAAAACCAATCTCATCTGGTTTTCTGTCCCTAGGAGGCAGCCTGGAAAGTGACCGATGAATGCATCCAAATCATGGGGGGAATGGGCTTCATGAAGGTACAAGATATCCCCTTGGCAGGGGGCAGCCGGGCAGAGTGGAGAGGCACATCTCAGCAGAGGCTTATGCTGTGTCTCCCCTGTGCTAGGAGCCTGGGGTAGAACGTGTGCTCCGAGATATTCGCATCTTCCGGATCTTTGAAGGGACAAATGACATCCTTCGGCTGTTTGTGGCTCTGCAGGGCTGTATGGTAAGAGGAAGGGGACTCTAGGAGAGGAGGTAGGAAAGACAGTGAGGCCTGACCGCTGGACCCTCTTTCTACTCAGGACAAAGGAAAAGAACTCTCTGGGCTTGGCAATGCCCTCAAGAATCCTTTTGGAAATGTTGGCCTGCTACTGGGAGAGGCAGGCAAACAGCTGAGGCGGTAAGCTTAGGGGCTGGGGTCAGGTGCAGGCAGGGTGCCGCTATATGGCAACTGACCAGTCATTCTTCCCAGGCGGACAGGCATGGGCAGTGGCCTGAGTCTCAAAGGAGTTGTCCACCCAGAATTAAGTCGAAGCAGTGAACTGGTGAGTAGTTGTTAGAGCAGAGCTTGTAGCAAGAGACTGGTGCTCCCGTCGGGGCTCTGTGACCCTCCCCATCTTTTCAGGCAGTGCGGGCTCTGGAGCAGTTCGCCACTGTGGTGGAGACCAAGCTGATAAAGTACAAGAAGGGAATTGTCAGTGAGTGAGCTCTACCCCAGTCCACCCCACCTTCCCTACCCCATCATGTTCCCTCCCTCAGACTACCACCCCCAACCCCCATCTACCTGACAGATGAGCAGTTTCTGCTGCAGCGTCTAGCAGACGGAGCCATTGACCTCTATGCCATGGTGGTGGTTCTCTCCAGGTGAGAAGGCAGGGTGGAGGCTTAAGCCATAGGGTGGCTGGGCCGGCGCCACAGCTCAGGATTATCTTATTCTCTTTCCTGACAGGGCCTCGAGATCCTTGAGTGAGGGCCACCCCACGGCTCAGCATGAGAAAATGCTCTGTGACAGCTGGTGTACTGAGGTGAGCTCCAGAGCTACTGTGCCTAAGTGGGTACTTGAGGCACAAGTCTGACTCTCCTTTCCTCTCCACAGGCTGCAGCCCGGATCCAAGAAAGCATGGCTGCCTTGCAGTTCAACCCTCAGCAGCAGGAGCTCTTCCGTAACTTCAAAAGCATTGCCAAGGCCATGGTGGAGCGTGGTGGTGTGGTCACCAGCAACCCCCTTGGTGTCTGAATACTCCCAACCAGGGTCTGGTCTGGTTATGTGCCTTAACACAAGCCAAACATAGGCCTCCTCTGTGGGGCTCTGGTTCACCCTGTAAGGGGACTTGTGCTTCCAGGACTGGTCCTGCTCTCAGTAGGACTTACTTCCTCAAGAATAAACTTTCTAACAAGTCATCTTCAGCTGCTACTGTATCTCCCTCAGGTTTTTGCACTGCCTGCTTCCCTCCCCAAGAAAGGAGCCAGATGGGGAGTTTGCCTCTATTGCTTTATTTGGTGTTTTATACAAGTGCCTAAAATAAATAGAATAACAAAAGCAGCTACACAACTCCAACTTCCTTGGACTGCTGTCTAGGGTACCCAACCCCCTTCTTCCCAGGGTACCACTAACCACCCCCCACCACACACATACCCTCTGCGGAACAGAGCTGATTAGGCAACTGGAGGAGGTGGTCACATTCTGGGGTTAGAAAGGACCCAGGAAATGAGGATTCTTCATATAAAAGAGGAAATGTCTATTTAAAAAAATACTCCCCAAAGTGTAAAAAAACCAAAAAACTATTTTAACCCCCAGAAAGGCTTATAAAAAATAAAGCTAAAAGTAACCAAAGGTCCCTGTCTACCCCCTTGAGAAGGGGGAGGACCAGGCACTGCTGGTGAGTCACAGTGGCAATCATAGGTACCAACACCCACTAGGCTGAGCCCAGCACCGCAAGGAGCACCAAGCTGCAACAGGCCAGGGCAGAGCCCCATGTGGCCCAAAGCTCGGCTCTACATAACATCTACAAAGAACTCACTGGGGTTGCCCATAGCCATGTGGAAGCTCTGGCGACTAGCTGTCAGTTCTGGGGGTACAGAACCCAGGTCTCTGACTGGTGGGGCCCCAGGGGGCTGTACTGCTGCAGGGACAGGGGGTGGAGGTGGGGGCATCATGACTACCATCATGGGGTTATAGGGCAGAGCCATGCCAGGGGGAGGTCCATAGGGATGGAGCCCGGGAAGAGCTCGGAGATTTGGAGTACCCACTGCTGAGCCCCTGGATGGAGGAGGGCCCCCATCACCAGTCCCACCAGGTTCTGCACCCCGCCGAAGGCTGCCTCCCCGGCTGGAGAGTTCAGACTCACTGCCGCTGCCAGACTTAGACTCGGGGCCCCGTTCCTCAGGCCTCCCTGTGCGCCCAGCACCCCCATCGCTTCTTGTAGACCCACTGCTCCGGCTCCCTGCGCAGGGAGAGAGGATAGGGCACATAAGCCTCAGCCCAGGGTGTTCTGTCTTTCCCTAGCCCCTCCTCCCTGGCTCCCCTCTGCTGCGCTCAGTCCCTAGCAGTTAAGTACTGGCATACAATAGGGGTAACTTACCCTCACTGTGCTGGCTGCTGGCACTGCCTCCTCCATAGGTATATGAAGAAAGCTCATGGTAGGGTGGGGGCTGGGGACTGTAAGGGTGTGGGGCTGGGTATTGGTAAGAGAAGGTGGGCAGCAAGGGCCAGGGGGTGGCCCCAGGTAGAGGAGCCAAGGTGTCCTGGTCTGAAGCCCCACTTGAACCATCGTTATCATTCAGAGACAGATTTACTAGGTCTGGAATACAAAGGAGAGTCGTAGTTATTGTCACTGCTTTAAGAGGCTAGGACTCCCAAGAATGGAGAGAGACGTGGAACTGTTTCTCCAGGGGTCAGTTTACGACAGCTTTGACAGGAAACTCCAAGGCAGGAACACAACAGGACCACCATAGCGCCATACCTTTTTGTGGAACTCAGGAAGAGGCACCCCTTCCCCAGGGATATGGCTCTGCACCTGGTGCATGGCTTATTCAGGGGTACACAGGCATACACCAGCCCCACTGCCCCTCCCCCCCCCAGGCCAGTTCAGGGCCAAGAGTAGGACATTAGGACAAGACAGGCCACAGTGCACTCCCAGGGGCAGGGCTAGTGACTTACAACTCTCACAGCCACCACTGAGGTCCCCGAAGACATAGTAGCACTGCTCAGAAAAGGTGATCTTGTTCACAGTGTGCCGGATTAGACCCGCCTTCAGCAGCCCACTGGCATACTTGCGGGCTTCACGGCGCTCAGGAAAGCCCTCCACGTGATGGTACAGCCAGTCGACCACATCTGAGCCTATGATAACCCACAGTGGAAAAAGACCTTAGATTCTCCTCCCAACTCCTACCCTTGCCTACCTGTGTTATGCCTGGCTTTGAACTCCGCTTTCCCTTCCCATGCCACCCTGCCGGGGCCTGGCATTACCCAGAAAGGCATTTGGGATAGTGATCTTGAGCCACATGCGGTCCCGAACTTCTAATCCAGACTCTGGAGCTGCCATGGCCTTGGTCACAGATGCCATGTCCATGTGGATGGAGAGACTCCGACCCTCACAGCCTAGCAGAGAAAATGGGGAATTGAAGAACCACACAGGACAGCAAGTCAGACCACTCAATTCTCTGTATCCTTCTAGGGAGGGGATCTGGGGGTTCACCATCAGGCAAAGAAGATCCAGATGTAATGGTGCTCATGGATGAAGAGCCAGGATAGGTGGGGAAGGCGCCAGTCAGTGCAGCAGAGTGGGACACCCAAGCCGCGGGGTCAATAGGCTGGATGGGTTCATCTGAAACAAAGAAAGCCAACAAGGTGAGCACTACTCCATCCTAGAAAACTAGCCCTATCCCTCTAGAGTTCAGACTCCTGGCTCTACTTTTCTCTCAACCTTCCCCACCAATTCCCAACAGCTTGGGGGCCTAGCTCCATCTCCTGGCTCCCCTGGCCTTTTTAAATCTGATCCTTTTTTTTTTTTTTTGGTTTTGCCGAGGTAGGGTCTCACTCTAGTCTAGGCTGACCTGGAATTCACTATGTAGTCTCAGGGTGGCCTTGAACTCATGGTGATCCTCCTACCTCTGCCTCCCAGAGTGCTGGGATTAAAGGTGTGTACCACCACACTAGGCTATTTCTGATCTTGTTTGAGACAAGGTCTCACTTGGCAGCCCAGGCTGGCCTGGAATTCACTTGTAGTCCAAAATGGTCTCAGACCCTGCTTCAGCCTCCCAAGTGCTGGGATTACAGGTTTGAGGCACTACACATCAGACACCGGCCTGAGCTCTCACTTACTTCGAGGGAGGGTGAAGTAGGCCTGGGGAGAAGGGTCCCAACACTTGGCCACGGTCAGCACAATGGGGCTGTGGGGAAGAGAAGGCCAGTCAAGAAGAGAAAGAAGAAGAGGCCTCAGGAGAATGAAGGCCTAGAGCAAGAAAAGATTAAAGGACAGAAAGAGATGAAAAGAACACATATGTGACTGGGCTGGAGAAAGTGAGGTAAATGGGAAATTAACTAAAAACTTACTGCTGGGCTGGAGAGATGGTGCAGCTTGTTTGCTTAAATAGACCACTAACAGAGAGAATGGAATTCCAACCACTCCCTTTTCTCCATCCTCCCAGGTCCCCACCGCAAAGCCTGATGCACAAAGTGGCACATGCATCTGGAGTTCACTTGCAGTGGTAAGAGGACCTAGCATGCCCATTCTTCCTCATTCATATTCTCTCTCCCCTCACCCCCACAAGTAAATAAATATTTACAAAAACAAAGCATACCGCTGACTAAAACATGGGAGGACATGCTGTACAATTCCTTTCATAGGAAAAACAAAACAGACAATACTAAACCATCTTATTCCAGGTTCCAGGCATGAGTGGCAAAACTATCAAGTGAAGCAAAGGTTTTCTAGATCAAAGAAGAGGGAGATTATCCCTAGTGGGGAGTAAGGAGGGTGAGTGTGGGAAGACGCATGGCAGGGAGGGGTGGGCAGCCTTCTGAGGGATCCACAATCTTCTGTTTCAGGATTTAGGCAGCAGTGGTGAGTCGTCCCTTAGAATTCTTTGCTACATCATGCATTTCTTTTTCATGAACTTTGAGGGTTATGTCCCATGACTTTTAAAAATTTCAATATGAAAGCTTAAAAAACAAAAGGCCTGAGGACCTGAGACCAGACCAGACCAAAGACTTACCCTGGCTTGTGCACAATGTCTCTCAGAACCCGCACAGCATCGTCATTGCTCATGTTCTCAAAGTTCATGTCATTCACCTGCAAAGGAAGGGAAGTGGGTCAGAAGCAGAGTGTTGGCTGGAGAGATGGCTCAGTGCTTAAAAGTGCTTGCTTACAAAGCCAGCCAGACTGGATTCAATTCCCCAGTACCTACACAAAGTGGCGCATGCATCTGGAGTTCATTAACAGTGGCACGAGGTCTAGTGTCCTGGTATTCTCTCTCTCTCTCTCTCTCTCTCATACACACACAATACACATATACTCTGTCTTTCCCCCCTCTAGTTAAATTTTGTTTTTGTTTCTTTTATTTTCTTTGTTTTTTAAGGTAGGGTCTTTAGCCCAGGCTGACCTAGCACTCGCTATGTAGTCCCAGGCTGGCCTCAAACTCATAGTGATCCTCCTACCTCTGCCTCCCAAATGCTGGGATTAAAGGCGTGCACCACCACACCTGGCTTAGTAAGTAAATTTGAAAACAGAAAAGCAGCAGCAGAGTGGGAAAGGCAGGCCCCGCCCAAGTGAGCGCAGCAGCACACCTGCAAAAGCATGTCCCCAGGTTCAATGCGCCCATCAGCAGCCACAGCGCCACCCTTCATGATGGAGCCGATGTAGATGCCTCCATCACCCCGCTCATTGCTTTGGCCCACAATGGAGATTCCCAGGAAGTTGTATTTTTCTGTGGAGGGAGTCCATGTGAGGAGTTATCCCCAAGAACCCTAGAGACCCACTCCTCCCTTCCCCAAGGCAGGCTTGCCTCTCCATACCCATGTTGAGTGTGACGGTGATGATGTTGAGAGACATCGTGGAGTCAGTGACGCTGCTGAAGGAGGAGGTCTGTGGTGGGAAGAGAGGAAGGAGCCCTCTAACAATGCAGGGACAAGCCCCAGGCTTACATGTCACAGGACCACCTAGGCTTAGACCCACGTATCCCAAGAGAACCCTCACCCTCTCCATGCGAGGTGGCCGCTGCTTCCTCCGCCGCCGGTGGCGCTTGAGGAGACGGGAGGCGCTGCTCTGCTCTGTGGAGCTGCTGAACCTGACAAAGGGTGGAAAGCAGAGCGCCTGGAGGCCAAAGTGGTCATGGGGGGAAAAAACAAAAAAACCCAACAACCAGAAGACTGGAAAGAGGGAGGGAGGGAGGGAGGGAGGCAATCCCAGGGAGAGATGGGTGCAGTCATACCTACTCATGGTGTCATCCTCGTCCGAGTCTCCCAGGCTGGTACTCTCCAGCTCACTGGTCATAAGGGTAGAGGAGCTCTCGTACCCAGCCAGATGGCGCTCCAGTCTCGAGGGTCCACTGGGCCTGTGGCCCCCAGCTACACAGGAACAGGAACCTCAGGAACCAGGCCGCCTCCCCTCCACCCTCATCCAAGCTGGGGTCTACCCTCCCTCTAGGGTCTAGCCCCCCTCACCGCCATGCTCACTGCTGTCTCTCCTTCGAGGACGCTCTCGTCTCAGGGACACAACAGACTCCGTTTCTGTCTCAGGCTCCAAATTTTCATGGCTGCTGGACACATTAGGGCTAGATGGGTAGAGATGGTTTCCAAACAAATTAGTGGGACAAGGCTCCAAATCCTCGGTCTCCCTTCTCCAGCAGCTTGGGTTCAAGTTCACAAAAGACTCACTGGAAGGATGGGGGCCTTGAGTCCCCAATGCCACTGGTTCTCTCGGGTGGCAAAGGAGGCAGTGGCGGGGGTGGAGGCACCAGTTCTGCCCGAGGCTCATGGGCTGCGGGAGCCATCTCAGGTTGAGGGTTGTCTGATGAAACGAGCTGGAAGAGGGCAAATAAAGCCATGGCTCCACTAGGCAGTAAGAGAAAAGTGCCTGAGGGAAGCCCAGAACAGGAGATGACATACCAAAGACAGAAGAAAAGCCCAGTAAAAGAGCAGCCAGTATGGTCAAGGGGCGCCCCACTAAGTCCCCAGGTGGGTTACAAAGCAGAAAGCCAAGGCCACTGATGATGGCTGGAGGAGGGCCACAGAAACAGATGGACCAGGAGCAGTTTGGTAATGAGTCAGGGCCCCTTACCCAGGAGACGACTCTTCCATTAAAGCAAGGTAGGCGGGCATTGTCATCTGAAATTTCTTCCTTCACCACCCTGCCGATAAATAAGCAGTCAGCAAGGCTGCACTAGCCATCCCCACCCTGAATCCCATTCAAAGTCTTTCCAAATCTCCATCCAGTCTAAGGATGTCAAATCTCTCCTGCCCTGTCCAAGTCCTCGGAAACTGTTCATCCTCACATGTAAGAAATCTCCACTTTCAATTCCCTTTCATTATTTCACCATCTCTTCCCAGCTCATCTTGATCCAAAAATCTCAGTCCAATTTCAAGGGCCCTTCCATGTGGTTCCCCAGCTGTCCAAAAGATTTAAAACTTGGGAATACACTTTGGTTCTCACCTAAGTCTCTACTGGTACACTTCTTTTAGTTTTCTCTAATTCATGAGAGAGCTGTTCAAATGGACAACACCTAGGACAGGAGTGGTGCCTGGGGCTACTGAGGGAGTTTCAGGTCAGAAACAAAACAAATAAGAGACAACAACAACAAAAAAACCCATGAGATGAAACAATAGTATCTCCTCACTAGCAGAGCTCCCAAGAGAGGGGAAAGCCAGGCTCCCTTTCCCCTCCTGTCTCACCTGGCCCAAACCTCAAAACCAAGGGATCCACTCAGTCTGACAAATTACAGCCAAGCCCTGGGCTCATCTGTGCTAGAAGTCGCTGCAGTGGACTAGTCTCGTTCCTTTATCAACCCTAACAAGCCGTAAGTACTATTCTACTCAACACCATGTCCTGGGAACACAGCACCATCCTAGTAACCATAAGCAAATATCTGTTAACTAAATGAAAACCAACCAACCAACCCTATGAACCATGAGGCTCTCTCTCACATACACACACCCCTCACCCTCAAATTAGGACTTATCTGATTACCTTTAGCCTACTATGATTCGGGGGTCTTGATACAAGCCAGTTTAGTACAACTGCTCTCAAGACAACACAGCTCAGTCACTCACTACAGACTCGCTCAGCACAAGAACGCAGAGCTTTCTTCCCAACCCAACCCAACCTTGACACAGTTCGATCTACTCCAAAGGAAGCAATTCTGTACTACTAGTCTAGTCTACAGGGACCAGTGCTTCAATACTAAATGAAAGTTAACCACTCTTCTAGAATTTACCATGTGCTATGCACCTGAATTAAGCATTTCACGCTGCGATTATCACCATGCCATAGATGAGTTTATCAAATCACAAAGGCTAAACAAGTTGCCCAAAATTTCGATGTTAACAGAAAAACCTTGACTTAAATCCAAGGGAACTCCCTAGATAGTATCATTCCCCTAAAGTTGAACAATCTTTCTGGATAGAGTCCAGTTTGTTCAGGTCTAGCTTTGACAGACAGAACTCTTCTTCACCTTGGTTTCCCCACTCCCATCCCTGCTTCTCTCCCCCACCCCCAGTCTACTAGAACCTAATCTAGCCTTCCTTCAAACTCTGGGCCTGGGAATCAAAAGGGCTCAGTTCCAACAGCTATGAACACAAAAGGTCTTCTGACTCTTCATCACCGACAGTCCCAGGATCACTTAGGTGTCCCAAACTATCCCAGAAGATCCCAGTCTGCTCTAATGTAATCCACTGTGTCCCTCAAAGAGCTGTTCACATCAGCATAGACTGCAATACACCAACACAACTGTCTATGGTAGCTGAAACAGCCTTATTTGTCCCTGTCTTGAGTAGCCTAATAAAACCATGCCTGAGCCAGGTGTGGTGGCTGGCACACACCTGGAATCCCAGCACTTCGGAAGGACGGAGACACAGGCAGGAAGACTGCCTGCCAAAAGTCCCAGGCCAGACTAATCACTAGACATAGCGAGTTCCAGACAGCCTCGGCTACAGTGAGACCCTGTCTCAAAACAGGAAAAATAAAGAATAAAAAAAAAATAAAGAAAGAACATATCCGGCACCAAGAGAAATAAAGACCAATAGAGGAGGATCCAGAATGGCCCAAGTTTCACCAGGAAAATCTCCAAAAC
The DNA here is from genome assembly GCA_004024765.1 of Zapus hudsonius. Lineage (NCBI taxonomy): Eukaryota > Metazoa > Chordata > Mammalia > Rodentia > Dipodidae > Zapus > Zapus hudsonius. The sequence continues at coordinate 4,765 of PVHP010032757.1, read as the reverse complement.
CACTTGAACAGCCCAGGACACCTCCACAGAATCATCTTTGCATGTAATGTCTTGGTACAGATTGGGCTATAATTGGGAAATTTAAGATGTTTTAGCTTACTCCAGGGCCATTGGGATTACTTGGGGACGGACTACCCTATACTAACGCAACACCTGGGAGGCTGAAGCAGGATGACTACCAGGCCAGCTTGGATACAAAGTGAGACCCCCCCCACGTCAAAACAAAACATAAACAAGCAAGCAAAAAGAGATGACAGAATACCCTTAATAAAGCTTGTGTGCAGAATACGGAAAGCACACCAAACTACCAGAAAATAAATCAATCTTAACTCAGCACAGCCCACGGTACCCCCAAGCACACCCGTGTGTCCACGTAACCTTCTCTCGTCTATCCCGTCGGTGCTGGGATTCCAGCGCCATCGTAGCACCCAGCACCATCTTCCACGACAGGTCAACCGGTGCTCCCCAATATCACCGGATCCATCCCGCCACGCCACCGTCCTCCCCGAGCCTAGGCCTGGCGCTCACCCGAAATCCTGATCCATGGACTTGAAGAAGTACTTGGCGCCCGCGGGCCGCTGCAGAACGCTCTTGAAGTCGCCGAGGGTGATGCGCTCGGCGGGGACGGGGATCTTCACCAGGTAGGGGGTCTCTTCCTCATCCAGGTGGTAGATCACCTTCGTCTCCCCGACGCCACCGCCCCCCGCGCCGCTGCCCGCCATGGTCTCGCCCGCGCGCTCCCGGGCTCCGCCGCCCACCCACCACGGCCCAGCGCCCCGGCCTCGCCGCGCCTGCGCACACGCGCGCCCCACGCGCCGGCGCACACGCGCGAGCGCGGGAGGAGCCGAGGAAGCGAGGCGTGGATCGGTCGCGGCAAGATCGGTGAGAGGCCGCCAAAAACCAAAGGCCCCCGCCGCCTCGCGCCACTGCAGTCGCCGCGACCGGAGCCCTCCAGAGCCCCTCCCACCTCTCCGCAAGCCACGTGACCCGGGCCCTCAGATCACCTGACGCATCCGATCACGTGGCGCGCGAGCTCCGCCCTGGAGCCAGCAGGCACGTGACCGCTGCTTTGAGCCACGGTCTCTGGGTCCTAAAGATCCTGTCCAGGAACGTGTCCCCCACCCCAAGCCCTTGGACCACCTTGGCCAAAGCGGCCTGGCATGGGTGCGTGGGTGCAGGCAGACTGGCTCCCACGCCGGCTAACCTCTGGCAGGCTGGATGGAGGGCTGGGGCACCAGGATGAGGGTTTAGAAGGGTGGTTTGATTACTTGCAATTTTAAGTCCTAGATGAAAGGCCTCTTTGGACGGGACCATGGGATTATTTTCTGGCACGCAGGGTGAGGTGGGTGCTGGGGTTGAGACAGGATGTTGTGTAACCCAAGGTGGGCTCCAACTTGCTGTGTACCCACCCGAAGCTGCCCTTTTTTAACTCCTGATCCTCCACCTTGAGCCAGGATTACAGGTCAGCCAGATGGGACCTTAAGAGGTAGCTATCAGCTTTCCCAAAGCCTCCCAAGTAGGAGTCAGTGAGGGCTATGAAACACAGAGCCCACTGTACTTTATTTACAACACGCAGCCTGTCTGTACAAGAGGCTGGCCAATATTATTAAAAACAAGTGAGTGATAGTCACCTTTTGCTTTCCTCCCTCACTCCACCAGGCTATGTACTCCACCTTGGAGCAACCATGCCCAAAAAGGGGAAGTCCAAAATTAAAAATACACGGGTAGAAGAAAAAGAAAATAAATGGGGAGTGAAGTAGACAAGATGATGAGGGAAGGGAGTGCTATATTTACACTACGGTTTTATAGACAACTATCCCGTTACATCCCACTTTGAGCCCTGACCCTGAAAGTGAGGGATGGCAGGTCCAAGTGACAGAGATTGTGTCTACAGATCCAGACAACCTCTGGATCAGTCACCCAACTGCAATGAGTCCAATTTCAAGTCCAAGGAGCAGAAAGTTAAAGACATTTCCAAACAGGCCTTGAAGTGAGGACAGTATGGTGGCTGAGGAATAGGCTGAGGACCCTGAGGCTCAGTTCCCAAGTCATGTCAGAAGGTCCAACCTAGGATGTCAAGGCTCCCCAGATTTGGGGAGACCCCCTAACCGCCGGGCCTCTGGCCGAAGTTCCTTGCATTTCTGGCAATAAAAGAAATCAGGGACATTGGTCTTCTTAATCTTAGCGCAGGAGAGATGGATCCACGTCCCACATAGGCTGCACTCAATCATGGGCCGCCCAGCAAAGGGCTTTCTGCAGTAACACGTGATCAGATCCCATGAGTCATCACCTGGAAAAAAGGTTTATTTTCTGCTTGAATGCTGGGATCCACTACCCCCCAAACCCATCATCCCTGCTGTTCCTGGGCAGCCCCAAACCTCTCACCTGATTCTACCATGATGTCCTCATCCATGACCCGCATCTCGCCTTCACTGGAGCTGGCATCTCCATCCTGGCTCGTTTCTGTGCTGCCCACTTCCTTGCCTTCACTGTCGGTGGGAGGAGGTCCTTCAGGATGTGCCGTGGCAGGTGGTCTAGGAGCCTCAGGGGGTGCTGGGAGCACAGAGGCAGGGGCTTCACCCCCCACCACTGCTGCTAGCTCTTCTTCCTCGTCGTCCTCCTCCTCTTCCTCCTCCTCTTCAGAGTCTGTATCACTGGGGGGTGCCCGCGGAGGGCCAGCAGGTGGGAGTCTATCCCCCCGCTCTTTTTTCAACTTCCGTTTCTTGCTCTTCTTGATTCGAGACCTCTTTTCCCCGTCCCCAGGAGCTGGCCGAGGCCTCCGAAGCACCCCAAAACCAGCCCCCCCTCCTGGCCCCAACTTTCGGTTCTTTCGGTCCTTCTTTCGAGGCTGGGAGAGGTCTCCCTGGGACAGCGGCACAGGAGCGAGGGCAGCAGGGGGCCGGGAGGGATGTGTGAGGGATGTGGGGGACAGTGGGGGTGCCACCTTAGGCCCATCCCAATCAAAGAGCGAGTCCTTGAGCTTCATCTTCTCAAGCAAGGCGGCACTGTCAGGGGCCTGCAGACCAGAAAAAGTGGCCCTTGGGGGTCCCGGCTGGGCAGGACCTGCTTGAGCTGCCCTTCTCTTCGATGACTTTGCCTTCTTAACAAAGGTCTGGATAGTTCGAAGGTCCGAGGGGGCCGAGTCCCAGCCATCACTGTCTGCTGCACTCTCACCTCGCAATGGAGAGCTTGAGCCAGAGGCTGGCCAGTCACTTTCCTTAAGAGGGAGAGACCAGAGTCAGCATAAATCTTGTGTCACCTCATGTCCTCCACAAACCTGGCCTGAAAGCCAAGAACTAGATCCACCCATACCCCAAAGCTGACAAGTACTCAAACCGTAGCTTCTCCCCGGTCGCCATCATCTCCGGAGCCCTCACTTTCTAGGTACCCCCACTGCTCACCACCCAGGGTTACCAGAACACAGGCTGCCCAGGGCACAGCCATGTTCTTTAACAGTAACCAAGACTGTTCCAAAGATTTGACCCACACCTCCAAATCAGCCGTCACTGCTTCTCATGCCTGCTCTCTCTTACCCCTCAGGTAAGTTCTATAGTCCCCACTCCAATCAGTGGTTTTTCTGTCCCCTACCTCTTTGCTAGGGGGGATGTAACCAGCATAGGCCAAGACAAAACTGCAGAATTTGTTGAAATCCTCAATTGTTCTCCGCCGTTTCTCCGGTGGCTGAAAGACAGGAAAACTAGGATCACAAGGAAGCCAGACAGCAATGTTACGGAAGCAATCCCAAAGATACAGCACCCTAAAGCGAGGAATTCAAAGAGTGTGGGAGGGAGGGGGGAGGTGGTGATATGTCAGAAGTGAAACTAACCTGCCAAGGTAAGGGGCATCTCACCTGAGTCTCTGGCTTGAGAGTCGGAGGTGGATCTATGGAAGCAATAAAAGCTGAGTCAAGGCGCTAGGAAATAATCAATTTAGAATATCCACCCCTAGAGCTTGGAGATCCCAAGGGATCCATCCCCTCCTTCTAGCTCCCGGGTCCCTGGGCCGGGCCAGCCAGCCCCCCCTTCCGCCCCTAGGGGCGGGGCCTCGGCGGCGCCCGCCTCCCGGCCTCGCGGTAGCACTCCCCCTCCCCCCACCGGAGGCCGGCGCCCCGCCCCCGCCCCTCCTCCCGCGACTCCGCTCCTCCAGCGCCCCACCCCGCCATAGCGCTCCCGGGGCCGAGCCCAGCCGCCGCCCGCCCCCGTCCTTCACACGCGCCTGCCCCGAGCCCGGAGTTGCTGCCGGGCCCTCCCGGGGAGATCGCCCCCGCCGCCCGGGGCCCCGGGGTCCGGGGGGTGAGCCGGCGGAGCCGCTCCCCGCCCTCCGGCCCCGTCCACGGGAACACGAGGCCGGGCGCGCCCCTCACCCCCCACCCAAAACACACCCGGGCGGGCGGGCGCGCGCGCGCTCCCAACGCTACTTCGCGTCCGTCCGGGACCGACCGGAGAGCTCGAGCCCGGGCTCGGCGCCGCCGGCCCCCCCCACGATCTCGCCGTCCGTCCGTCCCTCCGCCCCCATCCGGGGCTTTGGCCCCTCCCCGTCTCGAGCTCCGCGGGCTCCCCGTCGGGCCCCCGGCCGTCCGCACCCCCGAGTCACTAGGCTGCCGGCCGACCCGCGAACTCCAGCCCCCGCCCCCGGCCGCTCCTCGCCCCCCACCCGCCCCGCCGCGCCTACAACTCTCCAAGTGGCCTCGCTGCCCGGCGCCCTGGCCCCTCGACCACCCCGGTACCGGACCCTGCCAGCCAGACAATACCGACCCTCACTTCTC
>PVHP010032756.1:0-20008 GCA_004024765.1 Zapus hudsonius | reverse complement strand
TAAACTTTCCTGTTACATTAGCCTTGATTGAATCCCTGAGGATCTGGTAGGTTGTGTTATCATTTCTAGAAAAATTTTAATTTTCTCAGTGGGTCCATTACTTCTTAGTCTTAGGCAATTGCAAAGACTTCTCTGTATTCTGTTTGCTCATATACTCTGCATTTGCTTTTGGGTACTGTTGTAGTCAGCATTCTAGTTGCTGTGCAGAAAGAATCCAAGCAAAAGCAGCTTGTTGAGGAATGGGTTTATTAGGCTTACAGACTCAAGGGGAGACTCCATCCTGGCAGAGAAAACCATGGCATGAGCAGAGGTTGTAAAACCCAAACTACCATCAGCTGAGGATTGATCAATCAGAACATATTCATTTGTTTGTGGGGGACACCTGGATCAAACCATGATAGGTACATAGTTATTTCTTTCCATTTGTTGCTCTGTGAGATTGTGTAAATACTGAAATAGGGACTTGTTTCCAATTCTTCCTGGGCTCTTTGGAATGCTGTTCCATGAAGCAGAGCCAGCCCGTGTCCTTCTAGTGGCTTCAGTCAGCCTCCCTTATACATTTCCAGTGAAATGATTATTGTTGCAGTCAGTTTCTCATTGCTGGGACAAAAATTTGTTCAGACACAGCTTATGGGAGGAAGAGGTTTATTTCAGTCTTACAAAACTATATAAATGGCAGAAGAAGCTGCTTACTTCCATAGATCCAAGCAGAGAGAAACAACTGCAGCCAGCAGACACATAGGCACCACAAATAGATGGAGTTCCAACTGCTTTCCAAATACCTTAGAGCTAGACTCAAGATTCACCCCAAATACACCTTAAGGCTGGACTCAAGATCCACCCCCAACACACCTTGAGGCTGGACTCAAGATCAACCACCAACACACCTTAGAGCTGAACTCAAGATCCACCCCCAACACACCTTGGGGCTGGACTCAAGATCAACCCCCAGCACACCTTAGAGCTGGACTCAAGATCTACCTCCAAAATACTTTAGGGCTCGACTCAAGATCCCTTCCTAGTGACATACCTCTTTCCCAGTAAGGCTCCTCCTACCCTGGAAATTCAGATGTCAAACCTGAGTCTATGGGGCCACACATTTAAACTACCACAATTATGCTGCTCAGAGATACATTATTATAAGGAGCTGACTTCCATTAACTTTTCATACTAGCTACAAAAACTTACGTGAACACTTAGACAAGTGCTTTGCTTCACTCTTGCTCTTCTACCCTTCAGAAACAGGCTGTCATAAGTATAGTGCTGTGTGCTGTGGGCAGTACTAAGATTCCATTAATATATTGAAAATGGTCCTGATGTACTTTGAATGCTCAAAGCTGCTAAAGTTCTGTTGGAAGAAACCAAACTAAAGAAACACACAAAAACGTCATACAGCACATTTTCTTTAAGCCTAAACATAGTAATGCGGGATCTTTAGGGTCCTTGGTGTATGGGTTTCCTTCACTTTTACATGGAAACAATCAAGGAGATTGTCAAGGTGATGTGAGGTAATCAGTGATATGAGAACTTGGGAGTGATGCAGCTTTTCTTAGCTCTTGGTGGGACTCGGGAGTTAGGGTGCTGGATGTTCACAGCCACACAAAACTTCCCCTGAGTCAGTGGCTTCCAATTTCTTGTTTTATGAATTTTGATGAATAAAATCTATAGACCATAAGGGGTGAAGTTTAGAAAGATTCTATTATAGAGCAAAAGAGGAAGCAATAAAGGAGAGCTTCTGCTTTAAGGCAGGAGGGGTCTTCAGAAATGGGAAAGCCCACCTGGTGTCTCTTACAGGGGTCTTTTGTAGGAATTTACTCAATGGGGACTGAAGCTGATCAGTCCAGTTCCCGTTTTGGGTATCCAGGTACTCTGTAACTTTGTTCACATCTTATTGTCAGATTTTTAAGGAAGAGACACTCTTAAGGAAGAGATAAGGAAAAACCAGACCCTATGTTTAGGCACCTAGTAATCTTATTCGTATCTTCTTGTAAGGTTTTAGGGGAAAAGAGAAGAGGAAAACAAACAAACAAATAAAACAGATCCCTTGTACAGGATCAAGGATATTTCCTGCTTCTATCAAAGGGGGAAAATCATTTTGGGGCCTGTTACCTTAGCTGCTTAGCCAGTTTCTATCTCCTATCTTCTATCACAAAGATGAAAAGACAGAGAAACTTACATCAGGGGAGAGGCCATGTGATTGACTAGATAAAATATTTAAGTGCTCATGATGGAGGAAAAAGGAAGGGAAGCATGCTATGGGATTTGAACTGTGAACTCTAAATTCTTATTTTGAAATTCCAACCCCTTATGTCTCAGAATGTGACAACACTTGAAGATAAGCCTTTACAAATGTAACTGAGTCAAAAAGAGGTCATGAAGGTGGGTTCTAACAATGAGTCTGGTGTCCCTATAGGATGAAATTAGAACACAGACACACAGCATGAAGAGCCTGTGAGGACACAAGGAGAAGGAGATCATCAGCGAACCCAGGGGAGGGACCAGAGAAGAAAACACTCTTCTCAGTTTCCAGCCTCCAGAACTCTTGTTGTTCACGATTCCGCCTGGTATCTTGCAATGCAGCTCCAGCTCATTGTCACACACACCTTGTTGGGAGACAGGAGCCAGTGAGGTTTTAAGAGCAACATCTCTAAACAGTGCAAAAAATGATTATGTGTCTCTATAAGATTATGTGGAGGTATGTTGGTCTTTTAAAAGTGCTCTATACTCCTGACATGATTATGTTTACATTGCTCAGGTTCTTGGGGCCCATCTAACTCACTTGAGAGCTGGCTTTTAGAGAGAAGAGGCATGAGATGAGGTGGTGCTTTGAATGTCTCCCCAGAGCCCCCTGTGCTTGTGATTAAGCCTTATACCTAATCTCCAGCTGCCAGAGCCTTGGGAGATGGAGCCTTACTGAACTCCTTCAGTAAGCATGTCCCGGGGGCATGCCTAGGGGTGCTATAGCCCAGTTCCCTCTTTCCACACCTTCCTTGCTACCGTGGACATGTGATACCTCACTCTGCTCCTGCCATGCTTTCTCTTCAAACTGAAAGCCTAAAGTCAACCTTTTCCTTCCATAAGCCGCTTGGTCTCAGCAATTAGAAGGTCACTGCTCCTGGGTTGGACTCGTTTCTCTTCCTAGAACAGGAAGAAGGCATCAGTGAATTTGCCTGTGGAAGAAGTTTGTAGTAGCTCGACTTTTCTTAAAATTATATTGATGGAGATATAATTACGTTCAGGTGTGTAAACACTATCATAATCAGGGTACTGAGCATCCCTCAACTTTTATTCACTCCTATGCAGTTGGTTTTCTTTCTACTTTTGATTCCCGAGTCATGGATCTAATTTTCATCACCACAGTGTTTCCTCTTTCAGAACATAAATGGATTCATAAAGTATGTAGTCTTCTGTGTCTGGTTTCCTTGATAGTTTTTGAGGGCTGTCTGTGTTTCAATTCTAAAAAAATCTTTAATTTTTTATTTAATGCTGACATATGAGAAATGTATATGCATTGCTGAACAATATATCCATGCTTGTTTTTCATACTGGGATACATTTTTAAAGCTTATAGGTAAAGTTTATCTGGTTAACTTACTTAAATACAAGTATTTTAATTGGATCACATTACTTTAACATGAAGATGCACCATTTTTTTTCAAGTTCAAGCACATCACTACTAATTGCCAAGGTGTTGAATGGAATGCACCCTCGTAAAGGCCATAGGGACATTCACCACATAACTGAAAAATGTGGAATAGAAAATAGTGAGCCTTAACAGAGGTCGCAACTTCACACGCATTCTTAGGGACTGAGATACAATATTACATGCAAAATGAATGAAAAGCATTGTAATAGTAAGTATATCCAAGTAGGTCACATGCTATGCTCAACGGTGATTCATTGAGACATGCTGACCCCTAAGGTTCACGGCTTTATCTACGTGAACAGTAGTCATTGGGACAGCGGTCCTTGATATCCAACTCACAGCCACCAAACAGCATCCCACAAATGGAGCAGTTTCTATTTGCCTCTTTCCCTAGACCTTGGCTCATTTGTAGGATATGTTTAATATCTGCCTCTCTACTGCTGAGAAAAATGAGTTCTGCATAAATACTGTGCTTTTCTTCTGAGGTCCTGGCTGTGGATGACCCTAAATGGAAAAGAAAGGGAACTAGAGGCACCCATTGGCCTGTTGGACCGAGGCGTCTCTCCCACCCTTTCTTGCTGACTTTTTAAACTTTCTGCTTAAATGGTCCCTATTCTAGCCTCCTATCATGACCCATCCCCTTGTCCATGGCAGATGAGTCATTTTCTCTCTCCCGGGACCTCCTTTAACTGTTATCACATTTATGACTATTATCTCTTTGTGTGTTTTTGCTATACTTTCATTTACTTGAAGATAAGCACGGTCTTATCTTTGTGCCCTTAGATCCTGGTATAAAGAAAATCATCATTAATTTAAAAAACAAGCCAACTGTAGATGGATTGTGCAAACCACATGTCCCAGACCTACCCACCACTTAGGAGAGTTAAGAACTGGCCTGTGCAGATGCAAGCTGCTCTGCTTTCATTTGAGTATGGGCCTCACGTTCCCACCTGCCTGCCAAGCTTTCGACCCAGATTCCTTCCCTGAGCCTCACTGCCTGGGCCAACTGTAACTCCATTCCTGTTCTGACACAGATCCATTGCCGCTGTTTGTCTCAGCCCACCGGGCTCTCCTGTTTTGGCCTCATTTATGAAACACGGTGTGTGCCCAAGGCAACCTTGGTGAAGAGCCAGGCAGGGAAAGCTGGCACTGACAACCCCCAGGGTGGCATCCGATTCATCTGGCTATCTGTAAGGCCATTGGGAGGGCCAAGTAGAGTAAGCAACCACACGAGTACAGTGTCAGGTATCCACAGAACTGCTTACAGCAAGTGCAAAAGTAAGAAGCAGGTTCTAATACAGCTTAGAGCAGAATGCCGAAAGAAACAGATCACTTGGTCACCATGACTTGCTTTCTCTCTGGCTGTGACCATCCCATCTCATCAGGATGAAGAAGACTAGAATAAGTATTTAAAGAACAGAAAAAATGAAGAAAAAGAAAAGTAGGCATAGGTAAATTCAAAAAAAGGCAAAGGGATGCATTCATATAGGATCCAGGTAGGGACTTATTACCCCTGAGAGTGGGTTGACCAGTTGGCCAAAACAATACACTGTGTCTTAATTGCCAATATCTATGGATGTGGATCTATAGGGGGAACAGGATCTTTGCAGATATAATTATGTTAAGAGTCTTGAGAGTATCCAGAGTTTACAGTGACTTCTAAACCCAGTGTATGTGTCCTTATAAGAAAAAGGCAAAGGGGACTTGAAACAAAGGCATTGAGAGGTATAAGGATCCAGGAAGACAAAATCAGAGAAGAGTGATGCTGCCCACAGCCACAGAATGACTCAGCCATTTGTTTTTGGAGAAGGTGAGGAAGGATGATGCTCTTCTGAGCCTTCAGAGTGGCCCGGTCCACTTAGAGAATATATTTCTGTGTCTCAAGGCACCATTCTGTGGTACTTTATCAGCCCAGGAAATTAATGCACCCTTCCTTTGTTCTTTTTACAATGAAATGGGTGTGCATTGACATGTTTGGGCTTATGAAGGCCATTAAACCTCCTGGAAAGAAGGTAATGTTACCGGAGTTGTTAAGGTCAGAGCCTGGAAACCCTAAAAAGCCAGGTTTGCCACCTGTTCTCAGCAGGCCAATCAAAGAGATAAGGGATAGTGAAAGGAGATTTATTCAGTGTGGCCACATTGCAGGGAGCGGAAAAAGGTATTTAGTGGTCTGCGGAGTCCCTTTTTGCAGGTCCTGGCGTGAAGTTTGGGTTTAAATAGAGGGAAAGAGGTGTGTCTACCTAAGGGGTCCTAGTCAAGGTGTGCCTCCCCCTATCACTGACCCATCATTGCCGTGGCTCTGGTCTCTCCTGCGAGGTAGTCTGACAAGCTCTCAGAGCTGTGTGCAATGCCTTTCTCTGAGACTTGCCTCTTCTCTGGCTGGCACCAGGGTCCCGGCCTTTTCCTATCCCATCATGAAACTTCTGTAAAAATTCCAGTTCCTAGAGGTCCATTGTCACAACAGTCTGATAGTTGGAGGGGCACAAGTGTCTCTTTAGAATCTCTTGACTCCTCACAGGATGATTTCAGTAAGACAAAGGGGAAGTAACTGGACCAGCACCACATAGGAATACCTCTTATTCTACCATAATTATCAGTAGAGACTCAGCAGTATTCCCAAGAAGGCCTCTGTTGTTCAATTAGCTTCACTCCCAGGAAGTATCTTCCACTTCCCAGGGAAGTACTACAAATAACAATGATTGTTTTTAATCCCAAAGAATAATCCATGGTTGAGATACTGTACCAGGAGAGCCTACATAGGTCCATTTTATTCAATAAAAAAATTATGGCTCAGAATAGTTTTCAGTACATCTAGGATAGTACTATATACCAAGATCTGTTATAAGAAATTTAAATTATTAGCTTATTAATCTTCATAATACCCAAGTAGGACTTAATATCTCCACACCCACACAGGAATTAATCTCTCTACTTTCAGATGAGAAGAACTGAGCAAACTAAATGTCACACAATCAGGAAATGGAGAAACTGGGATTCAAGTCTTAGAAACTTGGCCTTCAACTTCTACCCCATAGCTTGGGGTTAGATTCCAAGCTCATTCCATGAACTACACTCAAATAAACAAGAGGCGGAATCACAATATGAGCAAGCAGTATGGATCCCGCTAGAGTCCTGGTCAGGTTCTGAGGGTGCTCAGCCAGCTCACTTGATTTTTCCTTAGCTCCAAAATCACCTTGAGTACAATAGCCAGAAAAACCTAGCCCAGTAGCTTATCGATCTCAGATAAAGGCTGCTGTTGGTTTTGTGGGCTTGTGTCTGGAATATGGCAAGGAAACCCTGGCTCCCCTCTTCCTCTGCCCCTTCCTCATGCTGTCCCACCTCTGTTTGCCTAGTTGTGTAACTTGAGTTTTTATTGCCTTAGCAAACATTAGTCAGGCACCCAGTCCATGCTCTTCGGTGTGCGCGTCAGAGCCCAGCATGGTGCCAATTCAGAAAGACAGCGAGCGCCTTCATGGCTAACAGCACTCGTTTTTGGAGTGTTAGATGCCACTTTTGCACAATCTTCCTAACACATACTTCTTACCACTCTGGGTCACTGCTGTGGTTTGCGTGGGATGTGTCCCTTTGAAAGCTCAAGTTGAAATTTGATTCCTGATTTAAGGATGCTGATAAGCCGTAGTAGCCTTTTAAGAGACGGGTCATGTGGGCGCCACACTCATAAAAAGATGAATGTCTTTCCTGAGAGACTGAGTCAGATCTTTGGCGACTGGATTAGGTTTCTTGGGAGTGGTTTCCCAGTATGTGCGCAGAGTGTTATAAGGTTCTTACCCCTGGCATCTCCACCTCTCTGCACAAGCCCACTTCCTTTGCTGCCACATGAAGAGGTGGCATGAGGCCTTCTCCGGAAGCCAAATAGATGCTGGCATTTAAAACTGTGCTCTAAAATGCATACTTATGACCACTCGTTTTCTCTCCCCAGGCTTTGCTCTGCAATGTTGCAGTGGCCAAGTGCAAGGGCTTTGGTGATATTATAGAGCTTGGGTTTGAACACAGGTTGTATTACTAAGTACGACCTGTTGGTCTTGAAATCTAAGTTACTTAGTTTTCCTAAGACACAGTTTCCCCAGTTGTAAAATGGATAAAAATATCTCTCCCTCAAGGACTCCAATGTGAATTAGAGAATGTCTATTAAACCTTGAGACATGGCCAGTCATTCAGGCCTCTCTATAGGGAACACTTAGCAGATGTTGGAGTGTAGCACTAAACTCCCCTCAAGTCCCAGGCATCCGCTTTCCTGGCCTGCAAAGGCTCCTGTTTCTAGAAAGCTCATGTTAAATATGGGTTGATATGAGAACACAAGGTTTGGGCCTTTGATGGCTTAGACACTTTGTTGATATTGCAGGGGATTCAGCATCTCTTTCCAAGAGAGTATTTCCTAGAGCAATAACCAATAAAATAATATGCAAACCTCAGCATCTCCCCCCTAGGGTTGGATTTTAAAATATATATATTTATTGTCCATAATGAGTTACATTATTTAGTGGGCAAACAATGAGTTGTTACCCCCAATTCCCCGATGCTCCCTCTCCCCATCCCCAATCAGTTGGATATCCTCCTCCGTGGGTCGTCTGGATCAGTCCTTGTGGCAGGGGACCATGGATAGCCTAGTACTCAGCCCGGTTCTCCCGGCCCAAGCGTGTTGTTACTGAGGGGTGCCATGCCTCTGGATAGTCTCCCCCACCACGGCTCTCACAATCTTTCCGCCCCCTCTTCCGTTCATTTCCCTGAGTTGTGGTGGATGAGTATTAAGGCTGCTTTAATGTTGTGAGCTTAGGGGTCTTTGTGTCAAAAATTGTTGGTTTCTTCCAAGGTGTTTAGGGTTGTATGGTTGATATTAAGGTCTCTGATCTATTTGGAGTTGATCTTTTGCATGGTGAAAGGAATGGGTCTATTTTCATTTTTTTACACGTTTATTCAATTTGTCCGGCACCATTTGTTGAAGATGCTATCTTTGGCCCAGCCTACATTGTTGGCACCCTTGTCGAAGACTAAGAAGCTGAAGTTACTTGCATTAAAGGCTGGGTCTTCAATTCTATTCCACTGCTCTTTGGGTCTGATATATATAAGATCATGTCATCTGCAAAGAGGGATAATTTGACTTCTTCCTTTCCGATTTGTATCCCTTTTATGCTATTCTCCTGTCTTATTGCTTGAGCTAGAACTTCAAGCACTATGTTAAATACCAGTGGTGAGAGTGGACATCCCTGCCTTGTGCCTGAGTTAAGCGGGAACTCCTTGAGTCGTTCCCCATTGAGGATGATTTGTGCTTTAGGAGATCTGTATATTGACTTTATCATATTGAGGTATAGGCCATCTATGCCTATTCTTTCCAGGGTTTGAACATGAAATGGTATTTAATTTTGTCAAAAGCCTTCTCAGCATCAATTGAGATGATCATGTGGTTTTTGCAGATGAGTTTGTTAATGTGGTGAATTATATTTATCAATTTGCGTATGTTGAACCATCCCTGCATCCCTGGGATGAAGCCAACTTGGTCAGGGTGAATTATAGTCTTGATGTGGGTTTGTATTCGGTTTGCTAGGACTTTGTTTAGGATTTTTGCATCCAGTTCATCAGGGATATGGGCCTGTAGTTTTCTTTTCTTGTTACATCCTTGCCTGGTTTGGGAATTAGGGCGATGGTAGCTTCGTAGAAGGAGTTTGGGAGCCTACCCTCTTTTTCTATGCCCCTGAAAAGCTTCAAAAAGAGAGGTTTCAGTTCTATGATGAAGGTTTGGTAGATTTCGGCTGAGAAACTGTCTGGACCTGGGCTTTTCCATTTGGGGAGGTTCTTGATTACTGATTCAATCTCTGTGATTGTTATCAGATTGTTTAGGATCTTTATCTGCTCTGGTCTGAGCTTTGGTAGTTGGTAGGTGTCCAGGAATTTATCCATTTCTTCCAGGTTCTCTAATTTTTTGGAGTAGAGGTTTTGGAAGTATGACCTGATGATACTTCCAATTTCTTTGGGATCTGTTGTGATCTCACCCTTGTAATTTTTTATTTTGTTAATTTGGGCCTTCTCAGTTTTTCCTTTGATTAAGTTGGCCAGGGGTTTGTCAATCTTATTGACTTTTTCAAAGAACCAACTCTTTGATTTCAATTGTTTTCTTTGTTTCCAAGTCATTAATCTCAGCTCTGATCTTAATTATTTCCTTGTGTCTTGAGCTCCTAGGGTTGGATCTAGCTGCAATGATGATGAAGATGGATGTTGTTATACCTCAGATTAAGCCTGAACTGATGATGATGGTGGTAATGATATGGAAATATTCAATCAGTCACAAATAACTGGATTACATTATTGCCTCATCTCAAATATGTTATTTATTTGTTGTTTTGAGGATCCTATGAGGAGGAGAACACAAAAACTTGAATTTCATAAGTATGGGTTAGTTACAAAAGTGTGATATTTATTTAGCAGGGACATAACTTTTGGCTGCTTTTTAACAATGATGGTTCTGTGTCAGTAAGTTTTGTGTAAACTGAAAATTGAATTTTTGAATCTTCAATTATTCTTGTTGCTTGTTTAATCTCTAAATAATATATCACAAATATATCTCATATAACATACATATTTTTATTATATTATATTCTGATATTATAACATTTCTATACATATTTCATTAATTTTTAATGAATCGTAAAGTAGTAAAATTGACTTGACATTAAGTTTGGTGATGCAAAGAGCTTGAGATGTTGCTCAATGGTGGAGCACTTGCCCAACATGAGCAAAGCCTTAAGCTCCGAAAAAAAAACAGCGTAACACATAACTTAGTTTTACTTTTACTAATTCCAAACACATTTGACATCTAAGTGACTCAGCATGCATTAGAAATATGCCTATATATCAGTTGCTAGAGAATGACAGATAGAGACAGGTTTAATCTGGCTGTATCTATAAATTATGGTATGATGTACATGAAAATTTATATTTTTGTTCACTAATATTTTTGAGTGCAAATAAGAATGCTTTGTTTTTTGGAAATGGCCATGGGCACTGTGAAGCAGGCCTGTTGGATTACCTGCATGGAAGCCCAATGGAGCCATGAGGATGAACTGTGTGTTGCAGTGGAGACCCAATGGAGATGCCAGGGTTCTTTCTACTCTGGAGTTAAAATTATAAAATTGGTAACTGGAGTTAGCTGATCATGGGAATAGTAAAGAATTTATGGATAAGAGCTGGACTGGATAGATATTTAAATTAAGATGTATCATTAGGTATGTGATATAACGCATATCCCCATCTAACTAGCAACTGTTCATGATGTAGAACATCTGAAAAGCAGGTCTATGTATTTCCAGATTCCCGATCAGGCTTCTGGGCTGCTGGCTCCTGGGCTGGGTCACTTCCCTCTCATTACCATTGCTTCTGTCTTTCTCCCTTGCTGCCCATTGCTGCTCTCTTCTGCTGATCCCACCACACAGCTTTTAAGAGACTGGAGTTTGAGTTTTAAGATTGGTATGTTTTGAGGTGGCTAGGAGTCTAACCCAAGGTTGTGTGCATGTCAGGCATTATAGTCGACTTCTCATTGCTGAGTAGAAAGAACCCTGACATCTCCATGGGGTCTCCACTGCAACCAGTTCATCCTCATGGCTCCATGGGGCTTCCATGCAGGTCATCCAGTGCATCACACTGCCCATGGTCAGTTCCAAACAACAAAGCATGTTGCAAATCCAATGACCTTCTCTTCCTACATTTGTTATACTCAATAGTAACAGGTGGGCTACAAAATTGTTAATTCAGGAAGGACCAAAACTGACGTTGAAAAGCAGGACACTGCCAGGCGTGGTGGCACACGCCTTTAATCCCAGCACTCAGGAGGCAGAGGTAGGAGGATCACCATGAGTTCAAGGCCACCTTGAGACTACATAGTGAATTCCAGGTCAGCCTGGGCCAGAGTGAGACCCTACCTCAAAAAACCAAAAAAGAAAAGAAAAGCAGGATACTCCTTCAGCATTTAGACCCCTTACTTCAAAAGAGTCCACATTCTTTCTGCTGTCCCAACGCAGATCAGCTGGCCCAATCTCAACGGTTGTCATCTCTTCAACAATTGCAGCTGAATGGGCAGCAGTTTTGGACCAGAGATTTCCTCTTTCTGTGCATCTCCATCTGCTCACACCAGTCCATTTCTATGCAAAGCAATCCTGCACAAATTCTCAGGACAGAGGCAGGCAGAAAGCAGCAAGCCTTTTGATACAGGAATTTTGGGTTCCTTGTATGCCAATGCACCAATAATTTGGGATGTTCCTGGTTTCTTGTCCTTTGAATTCAAAGAATAAAATCCACAGACAAGAGGATAAGGTTCAGAAGGACTTTTTTAAAGCTTAAAGCTTTGGGAAGAAGAGAAGCGGGACTTAGGCCTAGAGCCTAAGAGATGGAAGCAAGGAAGATCTCTTGCCCAGGAAGGCAAGAGGAGGGCTGAGAATCCCCATGAGAGAAGGAGGCTGAGCTATTACCCAGAGGGGCAAGAGGGGGTTGAAGAAGCCCATCTCGAGACTCCGATATGGGTTTCTATGGGGTGTGGCTATGTGAGGAAGACCAGTGCAGCAGGTTCCTATGGACAAAGACCAGATTTTACAGCTTTGCCAGTAATCTTGGTAAGGATCAGAGTTTCTGTCCTCTAGGATGGGTACAATCTTAAACTAGAAATCTTTACTGGAGGGTGTGATATCCAGGCTTCTGAAGGCTTAGTGGCATTTTCTGCTTTTAGTCAAGGAATGAAAAACCATTCACTTTTGGGGTTCTGTTTCCCTGACTGCCTAGCCAATTTCTATCTATCACAATGGTGCCCAAAACAGCCAACCAGCACTTTTTCCTGTGTCTTAAAATTTTACTTCCACAGCAACTTCACAGCTCAATTGAAACATAGATTGACATTTAGTTTATTTACTTACATACTTGTTCTTTTTTTGAGACAGGGTCTTGCCGTACAGTCTATTCTGACCTGGAACTCATAGTCCACCAGCCTCAAGCCTGAGGACTGAAGCATTTTTTTTTTCTTTGTTGATCAAACCCAGAACCTTGCTCATGCTGGGCAAGTGCTCTACTACTGAGCTCCATCTCTAGGCTTTTGGGTTGACATTTTAAATTATTTTAAGTATAAAGAGGATAGTGCAAAAGTTATAGAGAAAGCATTGAATATTTTTGGAAATCTTTAGAACCACTCCAAATACTGCTATTCATTGACGTTAGTTCATTGGCTTTGTTAAAATAGTCACATTTGCTTATTAAAGGAAAAACTATATTTAGAGGTTGAGGAAGTTATGCCAAAGGATTTTCCATGATTTTAGCAATGGGAGGCATAGCTCAGTGTGTTAAACTTGGTGCAAGGATTTTGGGGCTGGCATCATTTTTGCCTAGCCTCTCTCCAGACAGAGTGAGGAGACATGGGCCGTTGAAAACGGCCCACTCTCCAGCTCTTCTCATTGGCTGGCTCTCAGCTCACCTCATCACCTTAGCAAAATGACTGTGCTCTGGGGTTTGACAGTTGCAACAGCTCATCTGTCTCCAAAGATCTTTCTCACTTCCAGGGAGTTCCACTGTGCCTCCCTTCGTTTGGTGTCGGATCTAACCACAACTTTAATTACTAGTCTTCTGAAGGGAAGCAGGGAGACGTCTCCTACACTGTGATTCCATCCCAGTGAATAATCCTGTATTTTACAGCTAACTCCCCAAACAAGGGTCAGACCTCAAAGCATGAGTAAAGCACAGTGTACATCACAAGGCACACCAGCCATGCTGCCCCTGTTTGGCTCCTTACACAATATTTTCCATTCATCAGAAGGCTGAGTAAAACTTTCTCTGGTGTCTTCTTTTGACTCACAAGGGATTCACTTAATCCCCTGTAGCCAGGCTGTACTTGTGGAAGAGACATCATCAGTTTTGCTCAGGAGCAGACAGTGGTTATTAGGAACTACTTTCTGTGCCCCTTATTTTCCTAAGGATTCTCAACTTCTGACTGATTTACCTTATCAACTGGATTACACTAAAGACTTTCTCTTTATCCCCATGGGAAGACTTAGAGGGAAGTGAGGGGGACTGCTTGTTGATATGGTGATAAGCCCCTGTAAGCCCCTGGGGTGCCAAGTTACTTCTGTCCAAAGTCCATCATTTAGAGACCCTGAGGCTTGGTTCTGTGACTTTTCTCCTGTTTACAGGTTTTGTGATGATCACCAGCAGGATGGGGAAATGCTGAGAGAAAGAGGAGGGGTGTGTGTGTGCTCTGGATGGGGAATATGAACTCAAGAAAGGATGCAGATTTATGATATTACCTAGTGACCCAACATATAGGGTTCAGTTGATCCAGGAAACAATGTGTACTTGACTTCTTACCTTGGGACTCAATGTATCAAAGTTGCCACAATTATTTAGTTGAAGCACCTAGATTAGCAGTTATGTTCATGAGACCATGAAGATAAGTAAATTAGAAAAGCTACCTGGGTAAAGGAGAGGAAAAGCCATCGACATCTATTAAATACTTATTATTTGTTAGTTAGTCTCAAAGTATTTTTGTACACAAAATTGATATGATTGGGTTAATACTAATAAAGATAAGAAGCTAGGGTTTTGTGAGGTTAAGGAATACTGCTCCCTGTAATTATCAGGGGTTAGATTTGAACCCACTGCTATATTACCTAGGCCCTCAGTGACCATAGGAGAATCATGGCCCTAGATCTTTCGCTTTTGTAAAGGGAGCAAACCTAGCTGAAATTTTTAATAGGGAAATTTTTGAATTTTTAAGTTGTGGGTAAAATAAAATGCTTTTTTTAGAGAACACTCCATAACTCTTTGCCTGGTCTTTGTTTTTGAGCTGGAGTCTCCTTTGACTAATTCTGGAATGGGGTTCAGAAGGTCTCTGCAGCCCTATGGAGTTGGGGCTCCAGGTGAGTGTGGTCATGTTTTTTGTGGAATCTGGAGATTTGAGCTGGGGCAGTCTCGGGCCACTGAGCGGGAAGTGCACTGAATTGCTGAGCCATCTCTCCAGCCTCCCAGGAAGTTTTTTAAACCCATTTTAGGCCAACAACTGTGTGTGGGCTGAGTGTAATAGAAGATTACTTCCTTCTTGACCAAAGTCATTAGGTCATTGCCCAACTTGCAATTCTGTTCACACATGGGATAAACCTGGATGAAGGAAGTGGAATTCTAAATAGGAAGCCACAGCCAGCCCATTTTGGAAATGCCCTTTGAAGAAAATTTGTAATATTGGGTCCTAGCTTTGCTAATTTTATCAAAAGATAATGCGATGGAATAGCAAGTATACCTGCGAATTCAGGCCAGAGTATCATAACCCTATAGATAGATAAGCATCCTATGTATCAGTATTCTCAGATCATGCATGGTGTGCTATGTGGTCAGTGGACCTCCTGTACTGAGATACTGGACTCCCAGTCCTTAGGGGACAAGGTGACATTCTCACTATAAGTAGCTTCTTCTTTCAGTTTTCAACACATACAGTGTATTTTTCATGTACACCATGAAGTTGAAATGGTCGGAAAGCATTATTGTGGCCTATTTTCATATAACAGGATGACTCTGATTTACCATCAGTTAGATCCTTCCTCCTCTCCTCTGCCACCCAGCTAAGCGAGCCCTGAAGCCCAGGGGCTGCAGGCTGTAGAAACTGAGACTTCAAAGAACTGACTCCATGGGTGGTCCAGCCACCCTGGCAAAGTTCCAAAG
Source organism: Zapus hudsonius (assembly GCA_004024765.1). Lineage (NCBI taxonomy): Eukaryota > Metazoa > Chordata > Mammalia > Rodentia > Dipodidae > Zapus > Zapus hudsonius. Next base: position 4,662 of record PVHP010032756.1, on the reverse strand, counting down.
GAATCCTTCCTCAGAATTTCCCAGAATCTCCCATGTTCTCTCTCTTCTCCCCAAGGGGCATATTAAGCTCATTTCGCCCACTCCCTCTCTTTCCCTCCCTGGCTTCTTCCTGATGTGCAGCACATGCCCATCTCTCTGTTTCCCTTTGTCTTTCTCTCCCCCCATACCTTTTCTTCATATTCTTTCTTGTCAGTTTCAGAGCCCCCTCTCCATGCCTCCCCGCCCCTCCCCCTCCACTGCAACGTGTTCCTTTCTGGGACACCAGAGGCTGCCTCCCCTCCTCCCTCTCCCTCTGAGCTGCACACACATCACTTGCTCATTGGCATAAGTGTGGAATTCCCTTCCCTTGGCATCTGTCATCTGGTCCCTCTGAATCATGCTGCCACTCGCCCACTGATGCTGACTTTCCTTCCTCCTTCGGGTGTGTTCCCCTCTTCCTTCTGCCTCTGAAACCACTCAAATAAACCTGGTGACCCCTGAAAGCTGGGTCTCAGTTTCTCTAGCCAAAGCTAACAGACGGTGCCTTGACTGGACAGAGGTATTTCTGAGATGGCCTGCCTTCTGGGGTGCCCCTTTCACTGCTGTCAGCTCACCCTCCAGTAAGTCTGCTAGGTCATTGGATGCCTCAAAAAAATAAATGAATAAAGATGTCCCAAACCTCACTACTGAGCCAGGCCGTGGCTTTCCTTGTGGCAACGTTTTGGACCTCTTTGCCCCAAATCCAGTGAGGTACATGGATGTTTGACCACACTCATGTTGGTCCATGGAACGCTGGGTCACATTCTCTGGAGAGTTCAGGAGCTAGTGGGTATTCCAAATAGCCTTACTTCACCCTGCCTGGCCACCTGGCCAGCACTTAAAGTTTGGACTCACCATGGGTCTCCTGCCAGGATCCTGAAGCAGGGAAGAGTAGTAGCCTATTGGACAAACCTATTTATTTCCCTTACAATCTGTCATGGTTTGATCCAGGTGTCCCCCACAAACAAATGAATGTGTTCTGGGTAATTGATCCTCAGCTAATGGCAATTTGGATTTTACAACCTCGATAGAACTGTGCTGTTGGGGTGGATTTTTGGGGGTTATAAGCCAGCTTCCCCTTGCCAGTATTTGGCACACCTTCCTGCCCCTGTTTCCAGTGCTGTGGCGGAGGTGATGTCCACCCCTCTGCTCATGCCATCGTTTTCCCTGCCAGGATGGAGTCTCCCCTCAAGTCCCTAAGCCTAATAAACCTATTCCTCCACAAGCCGCTTTTGCTTGGGTTCTTTCTGTGCAGCAATTAGAAAGCTGACTGCAACACAATCCCAGTTCAAAACTGTTTTTTTTTTTCCTTTAATCTTCCCATGAAACATGTAAAAATCTTCTTGGACACCCCATATATTTAAAACAAAAACATATACTTCAGGGCCACCCAAAAGTCAAATGAACCCTGCCTCTCCTAGATACAAAGACAAAAAGTGTACAATGGTGCCTATTTGAGCATCAGACTTCGTCTCGTCTCCAAGAGCCTTCCCAGAGCCCAGAGGGGCGTATACATTTCTCTGTATTGGCTTACAATTGAGTACTCAACTCACATAAATTTAAAATGCTATTTAAAATTTAAAAGCTCAAGTTCCTTTCAAATTTACAATGTCACTAAAATTCTAAAGCAAAAAGGTATTTCCTTTCTCTGTAACTAGTTCATGTGATACTGTCTGAAGCTGGTCAGCCACTGTCGCATGTGACATGTCCATGTTCTGTCCATGTGGCCATCCTGCTGTTTCAAGTCCAAGGGCCACATAACTAAATTTATGCCCACTCAGTATTCTGATTTTAAAATGTGCACCTACACATAGATGTATTTTAAGACGATGCTAAATTGCTTTAAAAAAACAGGTTTACAATGTATTTAAAATAATTCGGCTCTGCTTTTTTGGCTTTAAATATGCTTTTGACTTTAATAAGAAAAATGTTCACTTAGGCCAATTTCAACAGTAGACAAAGAAGTTGAGGGCAAATAAAACTGTGAAACTTCAGTTCTGCCTTCCTCAAATTGCATATTATAGATTCAAGTAGAAGGTCAAGATTTTTCAGTTCTTTTAAATGCTTAAAATGACTTAAATCTTAAATTATAATGACTTAAATCTTTGACAAATAATTAATTTTGGTTTATTAATTGGTGTCTAATGCTTATTATGAGACCCAAATCCTTAACAAATAATTAATTTGGGGTTTGCTAAGACACAGAACTATCAACATAGTTTGTCTATATTTATACCATTCCATTTAAAATGGTCATGGATACCAAAAAGATCTTATGTTACTCCAAATATATCTAAATATTATAAATTAAAGGCCATTTATTAGATTAATATACAGGTAATATAAAATTTTTATTTTATATTATTTTATATATTTTATAAAGATGTCAGAAATCTTTGTGTAAAATCTCCTTTTCACATTGATCTATGAAGTATATTGATTCCCACCTGTGTTCTTCTCTTTCAAACAAATTTGTCAAGGTTTATATTGCTTTCAATTTAGACAGCAAGAGGACTATCTTAAAACCAAACTATTTCAGTTTATCAATGACCAGCTTCTGCTTTACTAGTGTTAAGATATATGTAATCAAACAGTCTTAGTCAATATTTTATTTAATAAGTTCTGTTATCTCAGAAAGCTCCTACTGCTTAAAAGTAAATAAATAAATAAACTCTCAAGACATGGTATCTGCTTCAGTGTAGAGCCTGGAGGACAGAACAATTGGCTTTATCTGGAAGAAATGGTCCTCTGAGCTCTACTGTTCCTGGAGTCCAAAGTCTGACCTGACTATACTCTGCTTTCTTTGAGTCACTAGTATAATCACCTCTGTAGGTATGCAGGTTAACAAAAAAATCATTTAAAACAGAGTTGCCAACACATTATCTTGCTGTGATATCCTTAAGAGAAAACACTATCTAGGTGCTTATTGGGTCTGTTCTAAATGGTTAGATCTATAACTATTAAATACAATATACATACTTCCCATCTCGAGTTTTCATCTAAAAAGTGCTGTAAGACTCAAAACTCACCCACTATGACTCAGGGAACTGAGCAGAAGAGGGGGCGGAAAGAATGTAAGAGCCATGGTGGGGAGAATATCCAGAGACATCACCCCTCTCAGCAACAATACACAAAGGGGGAAGAAAAAAAAGAAAATATGGCTCCCTTTGGTGCAGTTCATAACCCCTAACCTATGGACAGGTCCAGTATATGCACAGAGGAAGGACCCAGTGGGTAGGGGACAGAGAGAAGGGAAACGGGATCACAGTCACAAGATTTGCTCATGCAATGTATATACTTATTCATAATAATGATATTTAAAAAATAAAAAGTGTTGTATTACTCTACTTTGTCTGTAACTGCTAAAATACAATAACACATGCCTTCTGCCTCTCTGAAATTTTCATTTACAAAGTGTTTCTTATGATAGCTTTCTGGGCTTTCATTATAAAAGAAATATAATAATGATTTAAACCATTTGAGTTTTTATCAAAGATTCATTTCAATGTTACACAAAAATCAAAAGTACAAGACTTATATAACTGACCTTCTGGGTTCCCCTTTGATTGTCCTCCAAAGCCTAAGAGTCATCAAGAGAAGAGACGCGAAACATTCCTATTGTTGTCCAACTTCAGCCTAAAGCAACTAGATCAAGTTGAAGGGCTCTCAACTCTTGAAGGGGGAATGATAGACGTCTATGCTGACATTAGGTTTGGAGGTGATTACAGGACAACTCCGATTTCCTTTATCCATAGTAAGGGAAGAGCCACTCCCTCCTAACCAGAGATTAATTTTCAAAATTCTTTCATGCTCATATATGATTTTAAATTGTTTAAGATACCTAGCAAATGTTATATACTGTATCTATACTTTCTACTTATCTAAGCCAGGATTCATCTTTCATATTTATACTAATTCCTTATACTTCCTACCTTACCTAAGCCAGAGCTTCAAGAAGATTCCAGAAACTTCAATGAACTCTTCTTCTCTAAACTAAGAATGCCTTCTTCTGTTCTACAGGCAGTATACATTATTCTTTCAGCTCCTGCCTGTGATTTTCAACTTCAAATATAATGCTGTATTATGGGTCACATGTAAATGTCATGTCACACACTGTCATGGCTTGATCCAGGTGTCCCCCACAAACAAATGAATGTGTTCTGATTGATCAATTCTCAGCTGATGGCAGTTTGGGTTTTACAACCTCACTGGAGCTGTGTTGTTGGGGGCGGGCTTATGGAGGTTATAAGTCAGCTTCCCCTTGCCAGTGTTTGGCACACCTTCCTGCCATTATTTGCAGTGCTGTGTTGGAGGTCCAGCCCTCTGCTCATGCCATCATTTAACCTGCCAGGATGGAGTCTCCCTTCAAGTCCATAAGCCAAGTAAACCCATTCCTCCACAAGCCACTTTTGCTTGGGTTCTTTCTGAGCAGAAACTAGAAAGCTGACCACAACAGTTTTGGTACCAGGATGTGGGGTCATCAGTTGCTGCTAGAACCCTGATCTTGTGGCTTGGCCTTTTGGAAGTGATCTGCAGGAGGAATGTGGAAGGATTTGAAATCTTGGCCTAAGAGACGCCTTGCAGTGCTGTGAGTACAGCTTGATGAACCATTCTGGTCAGAGTTGAAAGACCTGAATGCAGTAA
>PVHP010032755.1:0-20097 GCA_004024765.1 Zapus hudsonius | reverse complement strand
TCTGTATTAGTCCTTGTGGCAAGGGATCCTGGATATCCTAGTACTCAGCCTGGTCTTCCTGGCCCAAGTGTGTTGTTACTGATGGGTGCCATGCCTCTGGACCATCTCCCCCACCACGGCTCTCACAATCTTTCCGCCCCCTCTTCCGCTCAGTTCCCTGAGTCGTGGTGGGTGAGTATTAAGGCTGCCTTAATGTTGCCAGTTTAGGGGTCCTTGTGTCGAAAATCCTTGGTTTCTGTCTCATTGGCCTATCCTGTGTTGATTGAATGGCTGTGGTTATAGGTCCCTTGTTCATCTGTCATTGTCTGCTGGGTTCCCTATGGATCCTCCACGATATGACTGTGGTGGCTCCTCTCTTGCCAGGATCTCAGCCATCAGCCTATGTTGGGTTGGTAGGGTTAGAAGGCCACAGCTCTCTCGTTGTACCCTGAAAAACACAAACACATTTGGCTTATCCTGAGTTGGTTGAATGGCTGTGGCTATGGATCCCTTGTTCATCCCGACCTTCTCTGCAGGGTTCCATATGGATCCTCCACAATATGACTGTGGTGGCTCAACTCTTGCCATGGTCTCAGCTTTTTGCCTGCTGTCAGGTGGTAGGGTTATATGGGCCACAGCTCACTTGCTATATCCTGAAAAATACAAACACAATCTCCATCTGAGAGTGAAAACAGTGTAGGTTAACAAATATACAGCATTCTGGATTACCTAATTTCTATTTTTAGTAGCCTCCCTGTCAGATGTTCGCATAGTGCATCTTTTCTTGGAAGCCCAAGAGTATGGGATCAGGTGCATATTGCTCTAAATCCCCATTTCCATTCAAGGGTTCCCCCTCACTGCCCCAGGCCTGAGACAAAATCCTGTTGCTGAAGAAACCACAGAATGCCATCGATCTTCATCGAGAGTCCCAGCGAGGTCTGGAATAGTAACCAACCCCCGGATGGCAGTTAGTGAAGGGCTGGAGGGCACTGCACAAGCTGCCAGGGGAAGCTAATCGGCGAAACAGACCATTGACATGAAACATAGTCTGCGGCCATGAATAGGCTGGATACAGTTCCTACTGGGAGAGAACAGCAAACCAAGAAGGAGCAATTGTGCAATGAAGGAGCCTGGGTCTGGAGGAGACAATCAACAGCTACTAAATTCGGCCAAATATATCTTATTTTTAAAAATATTATTCACTTAACAAAATAAAGAGAGGTACTCTTTTAAACTCATTTATCCAACTTCTATGAAAACATTGGATTTTTTACAGACAGGACTAAAGATGATTACAAAATACTCATGATTTCCAATAATTTGTAATTTAGCTTCAGATTATCTATGTGACCCAAGAAATGGATATTGGGGAAAGACAGTACAAATTGTTAGTGGTTCAGGAACCTGGCAGACACCAAAAGTTCCAGTTCTAGAGAAAGAGAATAACACACATGGCCTTAACTATTTCCTAAAATTATATTTAGAAATTTATTATCAGGCACACATTGGGAACTCGATGTGCAAAGCAAAACAAGATGAGGGAGGAACAACAGACAACAGAAACAGACCAGCTGATGTTCTCACTATTCATATCATCAATGATAACTTGAAGCTCAGTGCCACATTCAAGGTGATAAAGGAAATGGAACAATTTCACAAATAACTGGAAATTCTGAAAATTGAACATTTTTTGGAAATGGTAAAATATAGGAAAAAAGCAACTCTGAACCTAAAAAAATGCATAGAACTAAATTAATGACTTGTTTAAATTATACAAAGTCTCAGAGGATACTCACAAAATAAGCTACATAAACAAAAGATTCTCACAAAATAAACCAAATAGGCACACATACATAGACACGGACACTAGCACACACACACACACACACACACACACACACACACACACACACACACACACACACACACACTCTAAACAAATAATAGCAAAAAATAGGTAAAGCATGCATATAGCATTCTATGAAAAAGTTTCACACATTTAACAAGATCTTGGATGCAAAGATAGAAATAAAATAACAAAATTATTTTCCCAAAGTCATCAATTTATGGATTGAAAACATAGTTTAGTAGGGAAATATATACATATTTTACTATGCCTAAATAATTCAAAGATAATATGATAGTTTACTATTTTAAATCCCTCCAGTTTTATGTATATTTTATTCAGTCATTTTTAGTCCCAGAATTCAGTCATTATTAGTATTTTATACCATTAGTATCCATTTAGCTGTGCCCACAAGTTAAAAAAAATTTAAATTTATTTACCCATCTACCTTTCATCTGAGGACCAATGTGAAGAGTAACTTCTCATCAGATGATTAAGAGCCTGCACACGCACAATGATTAAGAGAGGGCCCTGGGTACTTATTACTTTCATATCCAAATATATATGGCTAGTGATGCAGACTGTTTGGCAGTGCTTAGAAAATAAAAAAATAAATAAATGTGACTGAATCACACATGAAGCTTTTCTACTATCAGAATCATAGCATGTTAGGTTTTTCTGTGCAAAAGACTAAAGATGATTGATAATATTCTTACCTCAATTGAACATGCTTTGGAATCATTTTATGACTTCATCTGTTTATTTCATATACATTTCTCTCTGTCTTTAAAAATGTAGAGTAACTTAGAGATAAAACACTATCAAGACATGACCTTATGGAAAATAGGCCCATTCTCATTTATTTCTCATTTATGCATTTATATATTTGCATGAGAGAGAGAGAGAGAGAGAGAGAGAGAGAGAGAGAGAGAGAGAACTCTAGATGCATGAGTCACTTTGTGATGTAGCTATATGCAGGTTCTTGAATCACAGCCCAGCTGGCTGCCTTGGAAAACACCTTTAACTTCTGAGCCCCCAGCTCCAATAGACATCACACTTGAAAAATCAGAGATATAGTTCTAATTTAATTGACCAATTTAAACAACATTGATACAAAATATTCTCAAGTTCATAGGAATTTTAAAAACATCAGTACACATGCTTTTAAGAGAAAACATAAAATATACATAATGGAGAGAAATTGTAAGTGATTTAAGACACTGAATAGAGCGGTGGGAATGAACAATTTTGTGCAGGTGGAAGCCATTTAGTCCCTCTGAGTTTGCATTATCCGAGAGGAGGGCGGAACATCCAAGAACAGCATGGAGTTTGCAAGAGGATGACATCACTCCCGGTGGGTTGCTTGGGTTACAAAGCATCCCTGTGATGGAAGTCTAGTTTGTTCAGATGTCAACAGATGGACAAAACAGCCTTGAGCCTTCATAGCTCTGGAAATCAGAACCATTCCATTTCTGACATGAGGCCTGATCTATGAAGCAACTTTGTTTTTGGGCCTCAGGGCAAGTTATCTAAAAGAAGATAGATATAGGTTACTGGGTACCAAGGCAGAGCCTAGAATCCTGGGTGAAACCCATTTATGTGCTTGCATAAATACACTGGATATGTACCTGTGCCCCACAGAACTTTACAGAGCAGGATCCCTAAGCATCCAGCCTATAGCTGATGTACTTTGATCAGAGAAACAGTAACACTGTCACCTTTCATTCAAATGCCACTTAGGGTGAGGTAGAAATCATCCCTTAAAAATATCCCACACAACGGAAGTGGTCTGGGATTCCATTAATCTCTGGAAACTCTCGATATAAAGTAACCCAAGTGAATGTCCTTCCCAGTGATTATTATAATAAAATATAATACCATAATCAATAGAGTTGTCGCTATGACAACTTCAGGTGTATCATTGCCCTACACCAGTCCACTCCTGGCACTTTTAATTTTTGACACTGATGGCAATCTTGTGGTTGGATTGAAATGTCCCTCCCCCATCTGGTGGTAATGTTTGGGAAAGTTGTGGGAACTTTTGGAGCTGAAGACTTACTTTTTGAAAGAATCGGGTCACTAGGAACAGGACTTGAAGTTTCATAGTCTGGCCCCACTTACAGTTTGCCTTTTGGGATTTCTTTTTTTTAAATATTTTCTTTATTCATTTTCAATCAGAGAGATACACAGAGAGAAAGAGAGATAGATAGAGAGAGAACCAGGGCCACCACCTTGTGGGTGTGGCTTATGTGGGTACTGAGTAATTGAACCAGTAGCCTTAGGCACTGGAGGCAAGTGCCATAACCGCTGAGCCATCTCTCCAGCCCCACCTTTTGGGATTTCTGAATGTGGATAGAATGTGATCCACTGGCCTCTTGCTCCTACTGTCGGCTTTCACTGCCATCATGGAACTGTAAACTGAACTATAGCCTTCCTTTAGCTGCTTTTTATCAGTTTTATGGTCACAGCAACTAGAAAAGTAACTACTACCTCAGTTACCTTACAAAGTTCCCCATATGGTGGCATTGTACAACTTTTAACTGCCATGCAGGGCAGGCAGCTTTAGAGACAAACTTTTCAACTAAGGTACTTCAATGTGTCCTTCCTTCTTCTAAAATTTCATGACGCAAGCTCAGCGCACCCACAAATGTTCCTGTGTGCCATTTTTATAGTTCAAACATGTCCTCCATGACCTTAAATTAGCATGCCAAAAACATAGCCTTCATATGTTCTTCCTGAACTATTTCCTTAAACTGAGCATGTGCAGGAATGTTCCTGTTCGTAAAGTGTTTTCTTCTATGAATTTATATATAGTATCCACAAATAAAGCCTAAACGTTTGCATTATTAATGAGGGCTTTAGTTGGGAAATAACTTCCATGTTCTCCTTACGCTTGGTAGGTAATAACTATCTCTCCACTCTTTTGTATCTTTACTGGAATTATTTTGGCTCTATACTCACCAATATGTGAGACCATAGTCTTCAGTTTCATAATCAGTTCTAGAAACTGCCAGTCACATGTTAAAGATCCTGTTCGGTACAAGTCATGGCTGGATGTGCTTTTTCTAGTGTTTGTGAACCTTACCATGACTTTGTGATTTTGTGCCTAGGCTATCTGGTTGCAACCTTTTTCCACACTCTCTCCTACTGGGACCTTCCTCAGCTACTGTCCTTCTGTGTGTTCATCCAAAGTACCCTTCCATAGAAAATCTTTGCATTTGTTCCCTGTGTCCGGAAAACCTGACCTTCATAGATTCAGGGATGCTGCTTAGGTCTCACTCAGATCTCAGCTTAAATATCTTCTACTGAGGCTGGGGAGATGCATCTGTTGAGAAAGTAGGCGCCATGCAGGTATGACTCAGACTCTTGACAGGTACAGGAACTCTGGGTGGGCATGGTGGCACATACATGTTATTCTAATGCTCAGGTGAGAGACACTTCCTCCGGAAACAAAGAGCAGAGAAGTCAAGGAAGAGAATCTCTGAGGTTCACATACATGCACATGTGCCCACACACATATGACCATGTATAGGTATATGCATGCACATACAGAGGGGAATAAGGAGGAAGAGATTCCCCCTCCTCTAGCAACCCTGGATGACCTCCCACCCACTTCTCACCTCTCACTGACCTTTTGTCATATGACCTCTCACTGCCTTTTGTCATATCACCTTTTGGAAGAATCCCTTTAGAGGACTTGCTGTTTATGAAAATTCGTCTCACATCTTTGTATACTATAGTAACTATGCATTCTAAGCAGACAACATCTAACTTGCTGTGTCTGTGATTTAAATATGAATATGAAATATCCACTCTCCCCATAGCTCACTGGAGAAACTGGGTAACTGGGGGAGGGCCTTGAGGCTCCATACCCTGGATCTAATTCCTGTTTTATTTTATTTCCTGTATGTGACTTCACTGAGACCAGCCAGCTCAGTGCCCTGCTGCCACACCTTCTCCACCATGATGGGCAGTAAGTATGTTCTTGGACTGTAGGATAGATAAAAACCATCTTCTGAAAGATCCCCAAGGCCTTTCTCGGGAGAGCGTACCCCAGGACTCAAACAACCACACCAGCAGATGCAAAAGCAAGAGGATTTTTATTCTTCGGCTGTGCAGAAGGGCTCCTGGACCGATGAGTGCCAGAGAGCCCAGAGGAACAAAGGCTCAGGGTATATATAGGCAAAAACCACAAAATTGTAATACAGCTCAGATCACAGGACATTTTGTATTTCCATTGGTTCTTTGCCCTGATATGTATAATTTTGATTGGTATTTGCATTTCACATTCCAGGAACAGTCATATTTTACCTTTTATGGAGTGTTTGTTCAATTAAGTTCATTTCCCAGGCCTTATGACTAAGGACCTCCCAGAAGGGGAGGGGGACTGAGTCAGGAGAGGTTCTTCCATATATGGGCTGCTTTATGAAATGGAGTCAGTTTTATAAAATGGATTCTTCACTTCCATTAAGTTACTTCTTGTCGGGTATATTATTACAGCAACATAAAAACTAATACCTAGATGGTCAATAAATATTTGCCAAATAAACATTGAATATGTAAACTTCAATTTCCTATTTTCACCTCTTTTTTCATTATCCCTTCATGTTATAACTAGTGCTGATCATTCATTTCTTTGTTACTCAATATATAGGAAGCAGGAGGAACATTGCCACACAGTTCTTCACCAATGTTGCTATTTTGTGACTTCACAAATGGAACCAAGGGGTCTTTCAAGGGCTCGAAAGGAAAGGGGTGTTGGTAGTAGCAGGTGTTACACTGCCATCTGAGGACTGGTTTTCCCAAAGAATCAGTGAAAGAAAAGAACAGTAATGTCCTCCTCTTCCCAAATATTCTCCAGTCTCATTTTAATTCATGGAGTGCTACGCATTCAGTTTAAGCCGAACTTGAACTTCTTATTGATTGATTCAGAATCATTCATGAAGATCATTTGTGCTCACACAGTATGTTAGTGACAGGCCTTATTGGGTAGAAATAGAATCTAACTGAAAAAATGTAGGCATATATTGGGGAGCAATTACCATATAAATAGACATTAGCTATCTAAGTGAGTTCTCCACATAAAATAAGTGAATCAGATCTTTTTAGGTGTTATTTCTGAAACTTCAACTTGAAATTTCATTTTAGTTCTTTTTTTAACTGCATTCACAGAAAAATAAAATCCCAAATGAGAGGTTAAAATGTTCAAATGCCTTTATGATAGCTAGGAAGCAGCTATAGGTACACTCTCTCCAGCTATAGTATATAAAATGCTAGCTAACATTGATATGGAAATTAAAATAGCTTACTTAGCACCAACATTCAAGTAATATAACAGAGGTATTGTGGAGGTTAAATAACTGTACAGATTAAAATCAGTCAAAATTTTCATTCATTTTTGTGTCTATTTTTTAAAATGTATAGAAGAGTTCTATTGAATCATTTGGCATGGCATACTATCTTTAAGATAAATCTGTAATATAAGAACTTTGCTACATACTACATAAACTGAATGATTCCTATTGTTTGTTTTGCAATTAATTTAGTATGCATCTTGAAATATAAAGTCTTCCACAGCTTTATTCACCTAAGAAGGAAAATAAAGTTATTACAATAAAATAAATTTTGAAAGAAAGAAGATACTTGTTTTGTTTATTGTTGCATGAATCTTTTCCTCTGGGGTGAAGTGAACACATGTCAACTCATTCCAGATAAGGCTAAGAAGACAAATTGTGCATGATTACATCAAAGTTTCTTCTGGTGAACCAATGAGTTTATTGAGCTTATGTTCAGTAACTGGGAGAGGGGTCCTTCCAGGAATATGGATTACACCGGGGTGGCTGCAGCACCTCCAGGTCGCACCCCATCCTGCGTGGCAACCTCATGGATGTTACATCTCTGGAGCACAATATGTCACTTGCAGGCAGCTCTCCTGCTCAGAGAGTTTATCACCCAGTAATTGCTCATTCTTTCTATAACCTGAGCAAGCGAAGGGTTTTCTGAATCTTGTAAGTTTCATAAACTTCCTGAGGACTGAGGAGTCCTAAGCCCTCTGAGACTTAACAAGCTTTGAATTTTCCTGAATCTTACTAAATATACTCTATGATGAAATGTTTCCATTCAAAAGAAATTGCTGCACAACAGTTATATTTGAATCTTGTTATGTAGGTATGCAAATCAATTTTTTATAACCTCTCAAAAGTGAATTGAGACTGTATATGAGTAGAGCAATTTAAAAAAGACAATGAATTTAGGAAAAATGTTTCTATTTTATCTTTCATTTCTGTGGTCTATACTTTTAAAATAGCTCAATTCTGGATTCATCATTGTTGAAACCTGTTACACCATGCAGGACTTCAGACTCAATGGTTATCAACATTGGAATAGAGTTTTACATTACACAAAACAATATATCAGGGGTTTGGAAATAGCTCAGTAGATAAAGTGCTTTCCTTACTATGTAAAGCAGGATATTGTAGCAATATTATGTGTAATGAGTGAGCCTTAGGCAAGAAGTAGAGACAGAAAAATTGCTTGGAAGCATGTGGGTCATCTAGCCTGACAAAATCAGTGGTGTACAATGTACACCATGAGAGACTCTGCCTCAAAAAAGATAGTGATGAGGATTTCTGTGTGAACTTATGCACATGAACATACACAGATAGACATCATAAACACACAACAATCAAAATAATCAATCCTTTGGAAAACTGATTATTATTCTGCTAGGAGCAGGTATAACAGCCACAGTTTGAAGGAAGAGCTCTCCAGATACTCTTAGCTGAGTCTGCAGGCTTCAATTTAGTATTATACCCAGCCTTTGAAATCACAATGCCATCTGTAGCTTTTGTACAATGAGATATGCCTTTCCTGGAGGTATGAAATCGAGTAGTGTAAATTCTAGATGCTAAACATAATCTAAAACAAAAGTGTGTCTCATCTAACGTAATAATCTTCATAAAGAAGACTGTACTGTAGTTAGAGTTCATTCATACATTACTGTTATGTAAATTGGATCATTTACCTGTGAGAATATACGTGGCTTAGTCATTCACTACTTTATCTCATCCTAAACAAGTTCATACAAAACATTTCCCATTCCACCACTAACCCAGAGCAAAATCTTTCAAGGGAGTCTGTTTTCACAGCCTTAAGGCATGAAAACAAGTATAAGGACCAGGATGTACACTCAAGTAACAGTCCCCATCCCCACCCATTGACATTGATCTCCAAAATGCTTCTGATTGTTTCTCTGAACTCACTATTTGGCACTCATTGAATCTCAATGTTTTGAACATGCAGTTATACAAATGCTTCTTTTTTACCATTGTTTTCATCCCTTATATACAAAAAAAAACACCTCACATAGCATTTCATTAGCCATCTCATTGTAAGTTTCTTGCAGGGGGCAGTCTGCACACACACTGCCTCTACTGACTATCTTGAGGGGGAAAAACTGTACAATATCACTGCTCTTCACCAACCACACCTTCTACTGATTTCCAGGATATTTTGACTGTGCTCTGCTCACTTACCTAGGCTCTGAGAGAAGGCTGATGATACTACTTCTGAGATGTAGATACTCCCAATTCAGTGAGATAGACAGACTTCTAGTGGCACATTTCAGGGCTCCATGGCCCAATGGAAAAGGTTAATATTGGGGGGGGGGGATGAACAGGAGATCTACTCTAAGGTTCACAAGAAAACCAGCAAAAGGGAAGACTGTCACATCAGATCTAAGCAAGAGAATGGGTCCCAGAAAAAAGGACTAGAATACATTGTTAAAGACAACAAAATTATGATATGAAAGAAATTAGTTGGCAGCCTGGGTGAGTTTCATCTGACTGGACCTATTAAATTTGCCATTGGCTCAGGCACAAAAGGTTGTCCCCAGTGTCTGAAGGTGACCTATGACTGTACAGTGCTATACTGCACACCTTTCAACTGAGGCTTACAATGTTAAATAGCTGTGCCACGCATGAACTGTATATACAAGTAGATTAACAGAGAAGGCATGTCTCTGGGAATGAGTCAAAAGACCATGGAATGTAGTATAAAAGCCTAATCCTTTGTACAGGCTATTTTAACTGCTGGATTTTCTTTGCTTAGAAGAGTATCTTTTTCTAGTAAACTGTCCCTACTTCTGTTACTCTCTACATCTCCATGTTAAGTCATTGTTCCAGGACACAAGAACCTAGAATCCCAGTATCTATTGATATCAACAGTGGATCTCTCATGATTACAAAAGAATCATCAATTTTAAAGAGGAAAACAGAATCTTTTTTGAGGTAGAATGCAGTGATGAATCCGTGGAGGCTCAGACCATCTTTGTGTGTTGGGGAACATCAGTGTATTCTCCATGTTCTCCCAAGCTTGAGGCAGAATTTGAAAGGCAGAAAGCATGATTGGCTCATGAGAGAGATTAACAGAAGGAGCACATGTTGCCAGACATCCAGGCAGGAGATGAGTGACCCCTAATTTATGATATAGAACCTATAAAAAACCTTCCAGAAAGTAGCCAAATGAGCTAAAGACCTACCTCCACAGCAAGTCAGATAACCTGTGAAAAGATAATAGAGACAGACACTGAGGATGCCCAACACAATCCAAAGCAGAAACAGAGAGATCCCTAAGTCTTCAGCAGTAAAGCAGACCTAGAACTCACCCATCATGTCTCAGGGATCTGAGTGGAAGAGGGGGCAGAACGATTGTAAGAGCCATGATGAGAGAAAATATATAGAGACATTGTCCCCCTCAGCAACAACACACCAAGGGAAAAAAAAAGACTATCTCTAGTACAATTCATAACTCCTATCCCATGGACTGGTTCAGCAAGCCCACTGAGGAGATCCCCAGTGAGTGGTGACAGGGAGGAAGGAAATGGGGGTGCCATCACAAGACTTACTCATATAATGTATCCAATTATTGAAAATAAATATGAAAAAAATTATACAATTATACAAAAAAGAAGGCACACAAGGGGGCTGAAGGGGATAAGGAAGGGTAATCCAGAGTACATATAATCAAAATTATGTTTCTGTGTATATGTGAAATATAAAATTTAAATAGAGTACCAGTGGACCCTACTATCCCTCTAATGGACATCTACCCTCAAGGTTTCTTGCATCCACACTGATACATTAACTCAACCATGTTTATAGCTGCTCAATTCCCAGTAGCTAAGAATTGGATTCAAGACAAATGCCCATCACTGAATGAATGGATATCAAAGTTTTGGTACATATATACCATAGAATTTCACTCAGCAGTAAGGAAAAAAGTGAAATCATGAAAGCTGCAGGAAGGTAAATGGACTTGGAACAGACCATACTCAGTGAATTCACCCATGTTCACAGAAACAACTACATATTCTCCCTCATCTGTGGTTCCCAATCAGATTCAGCTTAACTAGCAAGCAAACCAAACATTCAAATTGTGAGACTGACAGTATGGATGGGATTTGGGGTGGGGGAGGGATAGAGAGAACAGAGGGATTTATAAGGAAAATGAATCCATAATGAATCAATAACATAGAATCCTTACTTTTGGACAGTAAACTCTTGAGGAAGATGGGGGTATTGACTGGTAAGAAGGGCCCTGAAGAGGGGTGCGAGGAAGCCTAATCCTATCTCAGAAATTGGTTACTTACTACACTGAACTATTGATCAGGAAGACCTAGGAGCTCCCTAAAAAGAGGCAGGTGTATGTCAAAGTTCTTGATTTCCGAACCCAGGCAAAAGATAAGACCTTATTGCTGAACATACCACAGACTGCTAATACACAACACCTAGAGACCCTGATGGATCTTGAAAGGAAGCCAGCTCCCAGATCATACCTGTATAGTATTGGAAGGCACAACATGAGCCTCCACTGGATATTGGCCAATGACAATGGGAGAAATCAGGGGACACTGCTGTTAAAGTGAGAATGCAGAGGACACTGCAATAAGGCAGAGACCAGCAAGGAAAGAAGTACTCATCTGTGCACCAGTGACACTTAACCTAGTCTGGTAATCAATGCTCTCTGATTGGCTAAGAGATCTGCTCAATGGCAAGGAAGCCTTAGCTGGAACTGGGATCCAAAGCAAATTCTTATGGACACTAATAATCCAGACTCCAAGGGGAAGCCCCCACTCTCCATAGGCCTACAGAGAGGCTACCACCCACTTAAATCTCACTGAATTAACAATGTTTGTCCCATTTAACCAATACTGACCTTATTCTCCATTAGAGAATCTGTTTGTATTTTTTAGAAGGCACTGTGGACAACCCAATTCCACCAATAAGATCTGAGATAATGGCTGACTCCCAATTAAGAGATGAATCACCTCTAACACATCATCTAGGGCCCAAATGAAACCTTTAAGGAAGTGATGAGATGAGCAAAAGATCTACCTCTACAGCGAGTCAAATAACCTATGAAAACGTAATGGAGACAGACATTGAGGATACCCAACACAGCCCAAAGTAGAAATCCAGAGACTCTTAAGATCTCAACAGTAAAGCAGATTTTAAACTCACCCACCATGTCTCAGGAAACTTTGTGGAAGAGGGGGCAGAAAGATTGAAAGAGCCATGGTGGGGGAGAATATCCAGAAATATTGCCCCCCTCAATCAACAATAATGAAAAGAACAAAAACAATACACACACACACACACACACACACACACACACACACAAAACTGGCTAATGCTTGTACAACTCATAACTCTCCCCCATCCCATGGACCATTCCAGAAATCCCACTGAGGAGAGCCCTCAGTGGGTTGGTGGCAGGAAGGAGGGAAATGGAGGTATCATCATAAGACTTGTTCATATGGTGTTTCTACTTATCAACAATAAATAAATAATTTTTAAATGATAACTAAATGTAGAGAGCTTAGAAAAACACAAGGGAAGAAGCAGGTCAGGAACCCCCTGGAAAACATTGTCTTAAGATCTAAATATTCTCACGTGTCACACAATGATTTTCTATTTTTTATTACTATTTTTTTGCTACTACCCTCTGGTAAGAGAATGAATCATTAACATGGGTGGAGATAGCATTGCAATAACACCAGTGGCACTAGATACATCTTTGATATCCAAGAATAAGAGGGAAAGAAAGAAGATTGCAACCAAGAAATGTTTTAGGGTCATATATGGAAACTTCTGTCTGTTACCACAGCACTTCGGAGGCTGGAGCAGGAGGATTGTAGCTAGTTCAAGAACAGCCAGGGCCACTTGTCTCAAAAGTAAAGAAATGAAATGGTTCAGAAGAAATTTTTGCAGAATCTGGAAAGTAATTATACATGAAGCTGAGAGAAAAGAACTAAGAGATGAGATTCACATTTCTTGCTTGAAATTCTCGGAAGAAAAGCTCATAGCAGCAAATGGAGAAGTAGGTTTCTAGTAACTTTGTCTTAAATATATGTATTTCAATGCCTGTAGGATGTCCAGAGCAGAAACAATAGGACTTCAGATGGATATGGGGTCAGTATAATAGGGCAAATAGGGCAGGCTTAGAGGGGAGGGTCACACTCATCTCTATGCATGAATGAGTAAATCATGAGAAATTATTTCAGTCTACCTTCTCTCCTAGTGTGTAGACAAAAACTTCAAAGAGTCTTGTACAAAATAAGGATTTAAAGTGAATAGTTAGTAATTATCAGGTTTTGGCAATGATGAGAACAGTTTCATAATTAAAATGCAGAGAAGGCATGAATCTGGGGTATAGCTATAAACTAATTATCTTGAAAATTTGGCAGAGAAAAGAAGAAAGAGTAGAAACAAAACTGGGATTTGGGGGTAAAACTCAATCAGAAAGCATTTACATGCAAAAATGGGAGTGTCTGCAGAGAAGGTCATGAGTTATTTGACTTTGTGGATTGGAAATTCTCATAATAGTAGCCATGGCAAATGAGTGGAAAAATGTATTTTTATTTGTCTTTATATGCAATCCTATTTGTGTAGGTGCTTAGAAATATTGGCTGAATTTCTATAGACATACATAAAATCCTTACTATAGGATTATACTTTCAATGCACTTTTTTTTGGGGGGGGCAACAAAATGGCGCTGATAATAATGTAACTAAAATTCCATAAATTCTTGCATGTAAACTACAGTGTGGTGATACATCATTGGTTCCTTCGGATGAAGGTTGAAATGACTTTCTCTATTGATAGACTATAGCCTCTGTTGATAGACTATAGGTCATAACTTTTAAAACGCTAAGCACAGTTATTGTCTTATTTTCCAATTGTACATTGAATTAACTCAAAAGTAAAGAATAATGTACCCATGGGAAACACAAAAGATACAATAGAGAAAGTTCCATTCAACAGATCAGAATCCATATTAATGTAATATCTGCTTGATAATACTTTATTTTAAAACTCAAAACTATCTGAGAACTTGTCTTGATGGCATTGTTAAAGTTAATGCCATGAATAATCTTCAATTCTTATGAAGTACTTTCCTTTTGCATTTAATCCTTAACATTTCTGTGAGAATATAAAAGCAGAAATGATCTTTCTCTAAATTAAAAAAGATGAAAAGGATGTAAAAGTCATCGTTATTAGTCAGAAACCTTCAGGGGTAGGAAAGAAAAGTCTGAATGTGAAAAACTCTGTAATGGATGATGTGAAAACAACAACTAAAAATGGATGTGTATATAGTGGATATGGTCTTCTTAAATCTTCCTCTTTTATATTGGATTTTATTATTTTATTTCTGCTTATAAAGACTCATAGGTTTTTTTCTTTGTAAAGGCATAATATTTGTTTATTAATCAAACAAGAAATTCTTATATGGCAAGCAACATTTTTATGGTGTGCAGGGAATGTCAGCATTTTTATAATACTTTGACAGTCAGTTGGAAGAGACAGACAAAATCATTGATGGAAAAAGGAATAACTGATAAATAAGGTCTCTGAAGCCATGTAAGGAAAAATTATCAAAAGTGAGAGTGAGGGATTTGTCTTTCAATCAAGTAGGGACAGAGCATATCCTGTGCGGTTATGAAGATAGGTGAAACATAAGCAAGTCTGTGATAATGATGGAGAATTGAGAATTATACTACCCCTCAGTCTTCCCAGAGGGGAAAAGGCTGAGGATGAGAGAAGTTTATCTGATAATATGATTTTAGAGAGATGTAGCCATGGCTGGTCTCTGTCAGGGGACTTGTCAGAGAACCAACTTTGTACTGTACAAGCCCCATAGGCTTTGCCACTAGCACTGTGTAGAAAGCCATGTATCCTACTGGGAAACACCAGGTAATGTTAATTTAATTTGAATGATGGAATCTTATTCTATTTAATGCTATAAGAATATTTTGTGATTATAAATTTTAGCAACCAAAATAACTAAAATAAGGAAACATAAAAATTGCATACTTGATCCTGAAATATGGTCTATGTGGCAGGTTTCTGGGGGAAAAAGCAGAAGACAAAGGATTTAAAATGAGATTGGAATTAATTCAGATGCTCAGTTATGCCTTGCCTTCATTCCAACTTGACTGCATAGAACCATGCACAGGAGTTTAGTAGAGAATATCTCCAGGATGTCTATGAGACCATTTCTAGAGAGATTATATCATGATGATCTGACCTAATAAGTACACTTGTCCCTTGATGAATTTATTATTATATGGCATTATTTGGGTATAGTAAAAGATAACGAGTGAACCTATTTGGAAGAACTAAGTAACAGGAGTCCTGGGTCTTATTGTATATCTTGTCATGGCCTCTTTCCAAATTATGCCTTCTTGTCTGCCAGGATATGAACTAGTCTACTTCACTATGCTCTCCATGCCTTGATAGAGTGATGTTAAGTCACAACGCATAATCCTTTCCCTAGTTTTGCTCAAAGTTTTGATCACAAGGACTTATGAGATAGGTCTGAGCAATGGGGTTCTAGTGGAGAAGGAAGACAGGGTGGGTGGATTCAAGATGCAGTTCACCCTGTAAGGCATGAAGTAAGGTGGTTTGAAAGAGATGCCCATGATGTCTTCATGTGTTTTGAATACCTGGTCTTTGGCTAGTGGCAGTCTGGGAGTTGGAGACTTTCTGGAGGAGGTGTGTCACTGGGCTTGGTCTTTGAGGGTTATCAGCCCAGCTCCAAGCTGGGTACTTAGATACTTTCACTCATATGTGAAGATCCTACTGTGCCATGACAAAAGTTCTCCTTGAAACTGTAAGCCAGAAATTACATTACTGGGAACGTAGAATTTGAGGGAAAAAAAAAAAAAAACAAGCTGTGCCAGAGAACAGATACAAACCAGAAGAAAATAGATTATCTCTAAACACTAGGCACAAATCTCTGTGCTTCCCTTTCCCCACATGAGTACCAATGTCAGCCCTGTGTTTTTTTCTCATTAAACTCTCCCCAGGAAGCAATAAATTTCAAACCCCTGTAGAAGGCATAGAATCTTAAGATACCCATCCTGTAAATGCTCAAAGCATGGTTTATGTGGAAGTCCACAGGGCATTTTTCTGTGCCACACTTGAACTTTTTGGAAGACTATTTCTGCTGTGGTGTCTTGTTTTGAGAATTTATACCCTTTTAGATATCACCCCTTCCCTCCAAAGAATGGTGTTGGTCAGAAGATAAGATCAGAAACCCTGTTCTCATGAAAATGTTTATTTAAAATTTAAAGATGTTTCCTTTGAAACAAGCTCTAGAATCACACAGGTCACTGAGGAGATGAGGTGTAGGGTAGGTAATATGGCTCCCTGATATTGGGTTTATACTCTGGCATGAGAGAAAAAAGACCTCTCTCAGCATTCCTCATACTTTTACCCTGTTCATTACATCATTTTCTTTCCCCCCTACTTTTAGGCTTTACTAAGTTTCTTCATTCACCATCAAACCTAATTTCATGTCTATACTCATACACCTTGATATCCAGTATTAGTGTCACCAGATCGCCACTGATGGCCCCAGCATTTATCAAATAGTTACTCAGGTAGAGTGAGAAACTGTGCAGGTATGAGGAAAGTCCTAACCACTTTGAACTTAAGTGAGGGAGATGATATCACCTGGTTGGGCCTCTCCCATTCAGCAGATAGGCTCAAAGGGAACCACACAAGTTTCTCTACAGAAGAAGAAATTCTGCTTGTGTTCTACATCCACAGCCTGTGAGGACAATTCTAGCCTGTACTTCCTGACAGACTGCTCAATGTATATTCAACTTTCCTAGCCAGTCTGCTAAACTGAAAACCAAGTCCTTGCTCTGAATCTCTCTCTCTCTCTCTCTCTCTCTCTCTCTCTCTCTCTCTCTCTCTCTCTCTCTCTCTCTCTCTCTCTCTCTCTCTCTCTCTTTCTCTCTCTCTCGTGTGTGTGTATGGTGAGTGCATGCTCATATGTGTGTGGGTTAAATGTGTGTGTATGTCTGTGTCTGTGTGTGGGTGAGCGCATGCTCATACGTGTGTGTGTGTGTGTGTGTGTGTGTGTATGCACAAGGAAAGTAGAGGGTGATGAGTGATGTCTTCCTCAATTGCTCTCCACTTTATTGAGTGAGACAGGGTCTCTCACTGGAAATCAAAACTTGTCAATTTGTCCAGTCTAGTTAGCCATCTTGTCCTAGTGATCTCCTGACTCTGCTTCCCCAGTGCTGGGATTTGAGGCTCCTGCTTATACTTAAAGTGTTTGAGCCATCTCCCCAGTCTTTCATATAATCTCCCCAGTCCTTCAAAATCTTTTCATACATTCTTCTTAAACAATTTCATCATCTATGACAAAGGCTTGCCCCAGTGCTCATTGGAAAGGTTGTATGGTGTATTCCATTGATATTTCATGCCACAGGGAGAAATCTCTACCACTAAGTTATATTTCTTTCCTCTTCCTGATTTTCCTTTCTTGTTTATAGCTAGTTACATATTTTGCAATTCATATTATTAATGCCTGATACTTTTTAAATTTAAATATGTAATATCTATAATAATAAGGAATGTTTAAATGATCTGGCATCATTTGTGTATGTGTGCAGGTGTACAATGTACTCATGTATGTGTGTGTATGTTTGTGTGCGCTCATATGTGTGTGGGTGCTTATGGATGTGTGCATATGAAAGTTACTCTGTGCCTTATATTTGTATCTGTGTCTGGTACATGTGTATGATATGTATGCATGTGTGTGTGGAGTCCAGAGGTCAACAATAGGTATTATCCCCAGTGGCACCTTATTTTTTGTGACAGGGTCTTGCACATTCAGCTAGACTTGCTAGGGATCACGCCCTAGGGATATCTCTGCTTCTCTCTTCCCTTGGTAGAATTACAGACACTTAATGATAGGTTTGGCTTTTATGTCATGTCCAGAATCCTAGCTCTGATACTCATGCTTAAGCTATCTCCACCATCTGGGGACCATTAAGTCCTTATGTATTTGAGGTCATCAGACTTTTTAGCTAGACCCCTTGTACTTTTTGTGTTTTAATTCAATGAGTGAAAGTTGTAGGTTATTGAACAAAGGTATCACAGTATAAATAATTAAGCATGCAGCACACTGCTCAACAATATGTGGAAATTAGCCACCATATGCTCTTGTGATGGGCAAAGTTTTGAAAAGACTGGTTAAAATGCTACTTTAGTCATACATATTTTATTTGTTTATTATATAGTGAACACTTAATTGCAGTTTAATTTAGAAATGTCAGTGATAATGCCCAAAACTGATAAGACATGAAATGCATATCAGAAAGCATAACAAAAATTCAGGCATCAATGGGAAAATATCGCCCAGGACACATTTCCGATTTTAACAGTAATCCTATTATTTTCTAAATGTGGAGTACTACCTGTCCCAGGCCTGTCATTAGTCAACATTTACAGAGCAGGCTGCAAAAAATCCTAAATTCCAGCATGTATCCTATCCAGTTACATGACAAATTGCAACAGAGAGCTTAGGGAAGATCACATAGGAGAAAAATAAAACCACAATTTGAGAAATTGTGAGCCCCATTGACCCATCCCTCCTCCAAATTTGGGTCAAGGTCCTTCAGCAGCAGTGTCCCCAAGGGCCTTGTTAGATTTGCAAAATCCTGGGCCCCTCCTCAGAAATTCTGAAGTGGAGTTTCTTATACAAGATACAAGCATAAGCCCCTGCCATAGTGACCACTCCATTCTAGTACTTTCTGTGGGTCAAATCTGCCTTCATATCTCTGTTACCTTCTACACTGTGAAGAGTGAGTCAACATTGTTCAATCAAGTATATATCCCAAGGGATGATGTTTTATTAAATTTATCTTGGATAATTGAAACTTTTCAATCACCTATCATCTCTCTCTCCCTTTATCTATAATCTATTTATCATTTATCTACCTATCATTTATCTATCTCATCTATCTGACTGTTTTTCTACAAATCATTTATCTAACTTTATATAAATCTACTTACCTGTCTATATACTGCATAATGATCTGACAAGCTTGTTTTATAAGGTAAAATAAAATGGGCTTTAGGAGACAAAGCTAATTAGTGATATTCTGTCCATAGGATTTTTCATTAGTCTGACTGAACCAAGAAGAATGGTGTGCACTTAATTAAAATACAAGGCTAAAATGGAATTCCCTTAGACCTTAGCCTACCATCAAAGAAATGAATTTGGCAGATGAGAGAAAATTTTACAGAGCTATGTCACCTGGTTTTGCATCTAATTAGATCGTTGTCATAACTAAATACTTGACCCTACCTTTCACAATGAATTAACACCTCTTCCTTCTTCCTCTCTCAAAAGAAGTGTATAATTGAAATTAATTCACAGTCAAGCAAAATATGATTACTTTACCTACTTGTCACAGGTGCATCTTTTCTGGTGACAGAAAGTGATATTTGGACATGGTGTGGAAATGTGGATGCTCTGGGTTTAATGTATGTCTCCCCACATTCTCTTCTTTCTCTCTCCCACTCCTTGGTAGTAGAGATGGGCAAAGATTGTTTCAAACAAATTACAGCAGTTAATGACTGAACCTCTTTTAACAACCACAAACAGGTTTATAACCTGAGCACAACTGGCTTGTACAAAACTTTTTTTTTCAATTCTTCAAACAAATGTGTATAATGCCACACAAGATTTCAAGCAAAATAAATTTAACACATTTTTATTTTGTAAAATAATATTTATTTGAGAGAGATAAGGAAAAGAAGGAGAGAGAGAGAAAAGAGAGAGAATTGATATACCAGGATCTCTTGCCACTGCAAACAAACTTAAGACACTTGTACCACTTTGTGCCTCTGACTTTAGGTAGGTACTGGGAAATTGATCCCAGGCCATCACTCTTTGCAAGAAAACAATTT
>PVHP010032754.1:0-20111 GCA_004024765.1 Zapus hudsonius | reverse complement strand
GACTTGTCTCTGTCTAGGGTAAAAATATTTTTCCAGAGCCCAAGTTCCCTGTTCTGTTGCCAGATGGCTGACCACAAATATCCTGCCGGGCCCCTTACCCCTGTCTTCAAGTCTGTCTCCTGGACTTTTAATATTGCTTACTGAGTCAAACCTTGCAAAATGGCGTTCCTGCTGCTAAGCTGGGCTGGGGTCTTTCAATTTATTTATGTGATATAACCTCATATTTACTCCTGATGTCATTTCTGAGAGATATTGACTGAGTGCATCAATTTGGCCCTAAGTAAATTCTCTAAGCAGTGCTTTAGAGTGTATTAAGATGAATGATTATATTTTCTCTGAGTTTATATTTTGAACAAGTAATGTAAACCAACTTTGCTTTTCAGTCCCAACTACTAGCTGTCTTATCATTCAAAATGAAGAAAAAACAACAAAGAAAACATTCTCACACCATCTCTCTTTTTAAAATATTTTTTATTCATTTTCAAGGAGAGAGAGAGAGAGAGAGAGAGAGAGAGAGAGAGAGAGAGAGAGAGAGAGAGAGAGAGAGAGAGAGAGCGTGCACCAGGGCCACACCTTGTGGGTCTGGCTTATGTGGGTCCTGGGGAATTGAACCCTGGAGCCTTAGGCACTGGAGGCAAGTGCTTTAACCGCTGAGTCATCTCTCCAGCCCTCTCACACCATCTGTATTCAGTTCATAACCCAATTAACTACATGACTCAAAAGTAAAATACAATGAGGACCTGCTACCATGAAATGTGCAACTTTTGCATGTAAATAGAAATCAGAGGCAGGAATTTCTCTCTTGCCTTGTCTTGCTGCCCTCATCAGAGCAAGCCCTGAAAGATTGCTGACTTTCTTGAGAAAATGCCTCAGTATCTTCATCACAGAAAGGAAACCCAGAAGAAAGCAAAGTCCTCTCTGAAGGCCTAGACAAGCTCAGAAGAACAAATCACAACTCGCAGCCTACGAAAAGTTCTTTCACTTTATCATCATTAGAGCATAACTTTTCTGTCCAATTCCACCCCTGCATGGCAGACCACTGTTCCAGAAAGCTAAGCATAAAAATGCATGGCTTTTATTCCGTGGGTCTTCATTTTTAAAGGTTCCCATGTCCTATAAAGGGTATACTAAATGCATTTGTTATATTTTTCTCCTGTTAACATCTCTTTGATTTTAGAGTCTCAGCTATGATCCTTGGGATGGATAAGGAGATTTGATCTATTGATACATACACCAAACAATATCAAATTTAAAAATATTTAAAAGAATGAATGTTATTCCATGTATATAGTGCTTTTCACCATGCTTCAAGCTTTACCCTTTCAGGAACTTTTAGTTTATAGACATGTTAGTTATCACATAAAGCTGTATGGATAAAATAGAATGTTTACATGGACATAAACAGAGATTGTCAGATAATCCGCTCCCAATTTAAAAGACTACTAGGAATAAAACCGGAAGACCTGGGCCTATTATATAGAATTAGAGGTAACAAATCTAACTATGGATATGGCATTAAGATATGTAGAATTTTACATCACAATAATGGCTCAAGTTACCAGAGTGACTTTAAACAAAGAACTAGCCTTATGCACCCTCAGATGCCTGAGAGTTGTTCTATTTTGCTACCCACTTCCAATATTTGTGGCAGAAATAGCATGACCCCAACAGAATGGCACCATCTCCAAAGGTAAGGCAGACCAGGTCTCAAGTTGGTTGGATTGATCTCTTCCACTTCATAGGGGACAGATAGCCTTAGCTTGTCTCTCCATTAGGGATTATATCTATCTTTTCTGCTTTCTTGACCATCTAAAACTTGCAGAAATATTTAATCAATTGCTATGCAACTACACCTGAATTACAGTGAAGACCAGGGCATTTCATGACATAGAGACTGTGATTATACACATATGGATATAACATGTACTAATAATGTCTCATTGAGGTGGATAGCAATGGAAAACTCAGCAAAGTTACCATCTCAGAAGACATGTTTAGTAGAATTGTAATGATTAATGTGTCTAATGCAACTCAATTGCATACTGTCTCATATTCAAGGAGGTGCAAATAAATCTTCCATATTAAATGTCAGTATCCTTCTAGGGCAAACTGTGTGTCCAATATCCTCTCGTCCTAGCACACACAATATGAAAGATCTGGTTAAGAAGTAAATCCCCCAAAGGACATAATAATGTCTCTGATCTTAGCTTACTGGTGAAAAACTTCATTTTGAATCCTTTGCAACAGGAGTCTAGCTGTCCAAATAACATGGAGTGCTAAACTTACTGGTCTGGAGCTAGGAGAGTAGACAGGACAGTGGGGCATAAGGTTGGTAACTGATGTGATTCACTGCAGCAACTCAGGAACACCCCACTGGTCTAATAGGCATTGATAAGTAGAGCCTGGCAAAGACAAAGTCATTAAATCTGAGCTTCTCAACAATGAGGGCTTAGGGCTGCTTCACTAGTGAAGGATATAGACTGAGTACTTAACTGAGGGTGGACAAATAAGTGGAGAGAGATAAAAATATCACCTATGTCAGAGCAGGCCAGCTGTGTTAAGTGAGTTTCGCCTGGCCTCTCTAAATCTAGTCTCTCACTTTGATGAGAGTTTGAGGTCAGTGATGAAGACTCTAGGAATGATAGCACTAGCCCTTCACCATCTCTGTCTCTGCTTGGAAAATAAATGAGAGCATATTGCTGTTATGACTGGAGAGGCCATGGTCCAATGTGCAAATGAGTTACAGAAGGCAGTATGTATCTGTGTGGTACTGTTGGGTCTATATCTTTCTTCCCACATTGGCCACGTAGCATCTTCTTCATCTTCCAAGGATTACGCTTTAGTACCATTATAGTGCTTAGATGCATGCGAGCTCTGATTTGCCTTTACAAAAGCAAGTTCATCCTTCTTCCATCATCTCTAAAGAGGATTCCCCACGGATTCCCATGGGACTCTGTCCAATACATACTTACTGAGAGTCAACATCAAGTGGAACGAAATTATAGGAAGGAGGGGTGGGAAGTAATACTGTTTTCTTCTGTTGGCTCATGTTGATCAATCTTATAAAAACTTAAGAGGTATATTGGTCTCTCTGGTGTTATCCTAAGGGAAGAAGCAACCAACCTACTAACAGCTTCACATTGGTTATTTCTTCTGCTACACCTTACATTCTTGTGCCCCTGTTTATAGGAGTTACACTGTTTAATAAATAACAGATATCAAATACTCTGACTAAGGATGCACTATTAGAGAACTCAGGCTGAGGTAAAATCTGATTATTAAAATATTTTATTTATTCATTTTCAAGCAGAGAGATACAGAGAAAGAGAGAAGAGAGAGGGAGACAGAGAGAGAGAGTGAGTGAGAGAGAGAGACAGAGAAGATGGGGGCTCCATGGCCCCTAGTTAATACAAACTCCAGATGCATGTGCCACTTTATGTTTCTGGCTTTATGCAGGTACTGGGGAATAGAACCCAGGTAGTTAGGCTTTGCATGTAAGTGTCTTAATCACTGAGCAATCTCTCTAGCCCCAAATCTGATTTTTTAATTACATGGCATTTCTAAAGCAAAAAAGTACATTAAAATATACTTTGAATATGACTGAAACTGGATAGAGATGGTAGCTGGACTCTTCAATAAATGATTATGGACAGACTTTGGGTTAAGATCAATATTTGTCTTATAAATTATGTGTATTTTCCTCATTTAATTAATTAATAAAACATCCTGAAGGCCAGAAATGAGCAACTAAAATATTTTTCTTTTTTGATTAAAATTTGGGATGATGATCAAATTTAGTTTTTCTTTTTAATAACGAGATTTTGAGACTCTCCCTTCAGAATAACTAGACAAGCTATGCACATATTTAATATGATTGCCCAATACATTGAGGAAAGCTTAGTAAATTCTGGTTCCATGTGATTAACTTATTACCAGATGAGATATTGAAATGTGAAGTCATGTGTCTGAATCTAGGCATGAATATGGCCTGATATAATAATAGATTTAAATGAGTGCTCAACATTGAATTAAAGAAAGATATTTAAATCTCAATCCATCCATATGTTGTAAAATAATCTATCTTTCCCTGTCATTTAACAGAATTTTCTATTTTACATTTAGTTCCTCTTTGTACTTCTCCCAATAAGATTCTCTCCCTCATTCTCTTTCTTGTTCTTCCTTCTGAGATATCTCCACAGTCTATGTCTATAGTACAAACACAGCAACATCTGATTCTTCCTGAATTCCCTGTGTGTCTGCATCATTTCAGGGCAAACTCCACATTACAGAATTGATGGCTTATGCTATAATTCATGAAAATATTGCATTAGTTGGATATCTGTGCTAAAATAATGGATATATAGAGCCTGAAATTTTGTAGCAAATCCAAATGGGAAAAAGCCAAATCAAGTGATAAGTCTTCATTATTCATAGGTGTCAGTATTCATAAATAAAGAAATATTGATGTTGCCTCAAGTGACAAACCAATAGAGGAAACAAGAAGTTAAAGTATATATATGACAAAATGAGATGTTCTTAAGAGTAAGCTGGCACCAGAAAATATTAAGTTAGGCTCTGAGTGTTGAGGGAGATCATATTTCATTGTTTTAACATCTTTATTTTGTCATGTTTATGTGCTTACATATCAGAATAAACACTGCTTTATTACATTGAAGACTGACTTTGATCCAGTTACATTACCCTGGTGTAATGAAGACTCACTGTAACATTTCTTAGCCTTCTATTGGCTGAGTTGTCTGTAGTTTCACAAGGAAAGCGCAAAACAAAGCTATTTGATTGGCATGCATATGGCCCAATGGGATGTCTTGAATACACACAAGCACAAGATGAAAGAGATGATCAATCGCAGTAGTGCATTAAATAAGAGAAAGAGGAAATACAAAGGCATTTATTTTTCAGAGCAAAGAGTGAATAGAGTCTTTTTTTTTCCCTTACAAATTACAGAGGAGGACATCCATGGTTCTCTTTGTTTGATATAGATTATATAGCAAATGACATTCTGTTGAGAGCTAGAAGTTTTTTTCTGAAATTTTCTGTTTCTTTTAATAGCTAAAGCAATTTTGATTTCCAGTCCTCAAAATAAAACTTACCCTGCGTCTTTTTTAATACCTGCCACAGACACTTAGATCATTTCATCACTGGATCAATGTTTCTTAAACTGGCATTTAGCAATAATTAAAAAACTTGGAATTTTGACTTTTTTTTTCCTTTTGCAGGATATACAGGGAGATTACAATTCCCACAGTTCTATAACATGAGGTGGTACGCTGTAACCAATTCTTGACAGTAGAATGAAGAAGGTAGTGATGCAACCAACTCCTATATCAGCACCTAAAGAAGCATCCAAGAGGATTATGGAGCGAGATATAAAAGATATACAGTATTATGATCCTATAGCTGAGAGTCACAGAATATTAGAAGCCCTAGAACAAAAAAAAAGAAACTAGAAATTTTTCATGTGTTTAATCTTCTCTGATTTGGAAATTGTTACAGCAGATGATTGAACATTTCAGAACATGGGGAAATTCTATGTTGGTAAAGGTTATAGCTATCTGAATTATAAAGGGGAACAGGTTGGTGTGTGAAACTCTTCACTGAACTTTTATTAAAGTAACTTATCTAATGTAACACTATTGAATGAATGAGGAGACATTCTAAAATTCTAATTTAATAACTGTGAACCATGAGTGTGTAAACCATGGAAAGCCAGAACTGTTATTCAGACAGGACACCAGAGTTTATTTTTCAATCTTTAGTTATCAAACAGAAAACCCCTTGAGATTCTTTCTCTCCCAAGAAGCAATCTTTTATTTATAGTGGTCAATTTTTATTGTCTGCTTTGTATTATTTTTTCCTGCATTTTGATTTTTAGAAAGTATTTCTCCGTGTAGCACAGGCTTTCCTGAAATCACTAGGTAACCTAGTCTAGCATCAAACTTATGGGACTACCTCTGCAATTTATAGACATGAGCAACCATGTCCAGGTTTCATCATGAATTTAACTAAATTTAGAATAACCTAGGGTACACACCTTTAGGTTTCTCTGAAGTTGATTCTACTGAGTATGTACTGAAGGGAAGATCCCCTCTGAATGAGAGTGGTACACTATTTCATGGGATGAGGGTCTGGACAGAATAAGAGCCAGCTGACACTGGTATTCTTTCATAAGCAAAGGGAGGAATTATTTATTTTGATTCACCATTTCATAGGACTGTCTTTAATTGCTTGCTTGTGCAAAAGAAAAAAAAAGATGGATTTTTTTTTTCTTGCGAGAGTATGAGACAGAAAGATTCCTCACATCTTGGTGACCAGGAAATAAAGTGAAATACAAGTAATGACTCCGAGGACAAATCCCAGAAATCTACTTCATCTCAGTAGGACCCATTTCCCACCTTTGGAAATAATGTGAAGGGTTTCAAGAGCATAATTCATAGCCAAGAATCAGAATATAGTATCTGAATTCTGCCACATGTATGTTATTTTATGGTTCAGATAATGGAGAGTAAATGGTAAGTAGTTAAATCAGTCTGTTTTTATAAATACAGTATTGTCACCAGAGGGAAATATAGGGAAAGTGAGGAATTTGTACATTTTCTATTTTTCTTTGTATGGTGTGTATGTGCACATGCGTGATTTGGTAAAAATAGATAAGAGTAAAATAACATTAAATTTAAAAAAGTAAGTACTCATAAGAAAAGCCTGATTTAAAAATACGCTAACTGGTAAAACCAACATTATTTATATATTTTTTCAACAGAACTTCAAGACACAGGTGAAAATAGTTTAGTGCCTATGAGGTAAGTACTTTACTCTCAATGTTTCAGTGACGTTTCCTGGTTAGTCAAAAATATGACATATGAATGAAAATTTGGGGTAAAGAGAGAGAAGAAACTTTTAAGTCACTAGAAGTTGCTTTCCTTTGTATATTTTGTTAACCTATATTTTATTAATGCTGGGTTTTGGTGAGCCTGTAGACGTTCTCACAGGAGCTGAGGAGTGGATGTCCTGGAAAAAGTGACACATTTCTGATGTTCCAGGACTGAAATTCTCTTGATCCTGAAGAGATGATCCAAGGCTTGTCTACTAACGTGAGAGAACCAGGGGCACCAGGAGCAAACACTTCATAAGAATAAAAACACCATCATGTGAGGGTTTTGTCAAAGAATCTCATAGCCCTTTTGAAAGAATAAGGATATTATTCTATAAAATGTTATAGGAATGTCTGACCTCCCAGGGAATAAGTGAATATTTGCCATTTCAAAAATGTGTTAACTGTCAGGATTTACTCAAATAATCAGATCAATTTTTCTGTAAATTTCATAATTTACTTTATAAATGAGAGAATTCCATTTTTTGTGTGTTTTCATCTCATTTTCTCCATCCATTTATTAGGTAATGCACATCGGTGCTGATTGTGTTTCCCTGCTATTGTGAATAGTGAAGCAATAGACATGAACAAGCATGTATCCCTACAGTAAAGTATAGGGGCTTTGGGTGATATACCCAGGCAAAGTATTGCTAGGTCTTATGGTAGTTTTATTTTTAGTTCTTTGAGGTGCCTCCATACTAGTTTCTATAGTGCTTAATTTTTACATGTGTGTATTAATGTGGGTACAGAAACTAGAAGGTGGACCATGGGAAGAGAAAAAAAAAAGAGGTTTTAAGAAAAGGAAGGGTAGAAGAATGCATGTAACCAGTGAACAGAAAGGGAACCACTGGGAGCGAGATGGTATAAACAGAAGGTGTGTGTGTGTGTGTGTGTTGGGGGTGTTGATAGGAGAAATGAGAGGAGGCAGACAATTCCCCAAAGCACAGTATGTATGAGAACCTCATAGTAGAGCCTGTTAGTCTCAATGGTAAAGTGGTTGGAGCAATGACTATCCCTTTAATGGGATCATGCCCTACACACCAAGGACCCCTCTCTTTTCCTGAGTATATCTCAGAAAACATATTTTTAATTTTTTTCTTCCTTTTTTTCCTTTGAATGCTGGTAGAAATCCTATACATGCTTATCCTGACACTTTGGAGATTTTTTTCACTTTATATTCCCAGCTCCAAGCTCCTAATCTGGAAACCCCTTCTCGTTTTCTTTTGGGGATCCCTCCCACTCTCTCAGAAGTATTTTTCTAGATTTTACTTGACAAAAATTAGGCAGGTGACATGAACTCTGCTACTCTCATGCAGCCCACCTGGGCCAAGAGAAGTCCAGTCACTTTGCTTAAAAAAGCCTGCAATGCCATCACTTACACACACTGAAAATAAAAATATTCCTCTGTCAAGTAAAACAAAAATAGTTCTGTCATTATTCGCCATTTCCTAATCTATCCTTAATCCTTGTATTTTACTTTTGATGGTCAAGTCACAATGACAACATCACACATGGAAAACAACAGTTCAATTCTGTTTGTAAAATGTAGTTTGCAAGACTGCTATAAAAGTCAGTACTTTTTTTAAAATTTTCACTTTTCTTGTGTTTTGTGTTATAATTTTACATGAAAAATGTATCATTTTAATTCACTTTAATCAATAATATTAATCACATTAATTCACATTAAACTGGTTTAAAATGACATAGAATGGCTAGGGAACATGACACTGGGAATTCACACGTGGCATACAATATGCTAGAACCTGGAATTTTTACTGGAATTGCTAGAATGAAAGGCTGGATCCTGCAAGCCCAAACAAACAGGGTCCAAGTATTGGCCTCCTAGCCTCAATAGGCCAAAGTGCCAAGAAAAGAACTCATTTTTATTCACTATGTCTACATTGAAAAGTGGAGCAAATAGTGAGTCTTTCAAAAGTCCATCTTTGGAGTCCAAACATGAGGTTTAGGCTTCTACAGAAGATAAGAGACATTCCTGGCTGAACAGATCAGGGAATGGTGTGGTCCCATCCATCACCATCTTTGTCTGGGCTCCAGTTTCTCCTACAAGGTGGTCTGACAAGTTGTCAGAACTGTGGGAAATCTCTTTCTGGGAGTTTAGTACCCCCTCCACTGGTAATGGGGTTTCATCCTATTCTATCTGCCAGCATAACACTCCACGGGAAATGTGAATTTCTTGGGGACCATCGTTTCAATAGTCTGATAGCCAAGGGGAAAATCGCAAGGGTCTCTGGAAAGCTTTCTTTCCTGCCAGGATATTTACAGAATCAGGAACATGGGAGTGAAGATAATAAAGCCTTTGCTTTTTGAAGCTTCCTTTTCCAGATGGAGATATGGAGACACAGCAAATTATAATGCATAATTGCAAATGCTCATATGCAATTATGAGGAGATGACAGGCTACCTAAATTAGTTTATGAAATTTTAATATAATGCTTGATGCGAGAAAACTAGCATGGATTAGACATATTTGAAAGGGGTAACAACAGCCATTTCAAACAAATATAATTAATTGTATTGTAACTCATAAAAGCTGGAAAACCAAATATGTGGAGAATTGAACTCAAACTAAATATATGAGTGGCCACAAATTCTTGAAGAAATTGTCAGGAAGTTTAGCAGTAGCATTACTGAACTCAGAAGGCTCATAATTGTGAAGCTAAGGTGTAGGAACAGTGACATAATGATTTGGGGAATTATGGCTTTAAGACTTTTGCAACTTTCCCAAACTGAGTAATTGAGAACTGATGCCATGATTATCTACAATGAATGAATACAATAGCCCTATATTCTTTAACCTTTTGTGAACAGTTTCAAGATTACTACTACATCCAAAATATAATCCTGTTGTGATGCTGATGCAGTTCAGGGATGAATGGGTCCTGGAAATCAAAGTGATGAATGCAACAACCTTGAGCCTGTTATTTCAGAAAGGAGTTCCCACCTAGATCTGTTTGTCCTTGAACTCAGCCTGAGTCTCTTCCTAGACAATTGGCCCTTGTTTGATATCAAGAAAACTGTCTGGTTGATCAATTCAGCCTCCATCTGGACCGAAAGAAAGGCTCCTGTCTGGGTCTCTAGGTGGGCTTTATTGACCCTGCTCCTGCCTTCTCATGGGTCTGAGTTGTCTGTAATATTCATCCCTTCCCACTCTTAAGTCTGGACTTCTCAAACTCTGTCTTGTTTCCTTTGGGTAAGATCTCTGCATTTGTTCCTTCTCTTAAGTTCTGGGCTTTTCCATTTCTGGGAACCCAGCTGATACCTTGTCTTGGAGGTGAGCTCTGTCTTCCTTCCTTCTTTCTCTTAAGGTCTATCTGTAATCTAATAAAACCTATAAACATTTTCCACTGGTTTGTGGATAAAAATTCTTTGAATTTATGGGACAGGAATCCTGGGAAACACCAAAATTGTCGTATTAGTGTGTTCACATTTATCGGTGCATTGGCAGAGGAACTACCATTTCCGTTTCAGTAATACACTCCACATCATAGTGTAATTGAAAATTCTTGTTACGACTGACCTGCATCTACACATCAATATCCTATTAACCAGCTTCCCTTTGAGTTCACCCTTATTATCATGCATCTGTGGAATATATATATATAGACATGGCTTCATCATTAAAGTATCTTACAGAATACTGTCAGTGTCTTAAAATCTGGATTTCTGTGTATTTTTTTCTCTTTCCTCTGCAAGTCCTTACTAAATGCCAATTTCTTTACTATTTCTACAGTTTTCCTTCTAATAACACATCATAGTTGGATAGTAGGCTTTCAAATTGTCTTCATTTTAACTTTTAGTGTCTCTTCATGGCTTGGCAGTTTCTTTTTTAAATGTGTGTATGTTGTGCAAAGTACATGTATTTGTTCATATGTGCACAGGCATACTAACTCAGACACTGTTAATGTTTTTTTTTTTTTTTTAATTTGGTGGGGGGTGGGCGAAAGGATCTCTTATTGTCCTGGAACTTGCCAGTTAACCTCGAATTGCAGGACAGCTTTTTTTTTTTTAATTGTGGGTTCTGGGGCTCTAACTGAAGTCGTCATTCTTTGTAAGCCTGTATTTTACCAACCGATCCATCTCCCCAGCCCTGGGTATCCTATTTCTTTATCTTCTCTGTTTAAAAAACATCTTCATCTGCCCACCTATAAAGGATATCATGATTTCCTCCAAGTTCAGCAATTACTAATAACAGTGTTATGAACATTCATGCTCAAGGTTTTGTGTGGGAATGTTTTCGGTTCATTTGGGTTAATGCTAGAAAACAAGATTGTTGAATGATAGAAGTCTGTTCATGAGCACAACAGTTACCATCTCACCGGGAGAAAATAGCTGAGAGAAGCAAGCTTAGGAAAAAATGGTTTATTTAGCCTTAGAGTGTTGAGAAGTTTCATCATGGCAGGAAAAGCATGAAAAGAACAAAATGGCAAGCCCAGTACTCAGATTACTTCCTTCCAAATCAATGGGAAAGACATAGTCTTAGTACATGACTTGGAGCTGGGCTATTTTACCACAAATCCACCACCCAACAACACAAAGGCTCCAACTCCAAAAGACCCAAAAACTTTTACAAATAGTCCTTAGCTGAAGACCAACCATTCAAAATGAAATGAAAGGAATGGATGATTTCATTCAACCCACCATGATGAGAAAATATCTTCCAAAGCATATTCCAACCAGATATGAAAGACAGCTCCTGGCCTTGTCTCCACATTATGGCCAGCATTTGATATGGTAAGTGCTCTGGATTTGGACCATTCTGAATAGTGTGTGTGCAGTATCTCATTGTTTTACTTAACATTGCTATGATTATGTATGGCTCAAAACACCTTTTTATATGCTTACTCACCATTTAGTCATTTTTCTACAGTATCTATTAAGGCTTTTAGCTCATTTTTAATGGGATTCTTCAATTTTTATTGTTGAAATTTTGGAATTTGTTTGTATATATTGGATACAAGTACTTTTACAAACATGTATCTTACAAGTATGTTTGGCATATGCTCATTGTGTCAGGTGGCCTAAAATGCTTTATTTAGGATTTCCAGATTAAGTATTACTTTAATTATGTCAAACCATACCAATATATCAATTTCTTAAATCCTGATTTATTCCTATAACATGTATTGATCACTGATTATTTTTACACAATATTTAAGAAAATATAATCTCCTTCCAATCAGAATGATCACATTTTGGAAGTAGAGAAATATAATCTTGCAGTTGCAGTATAGAGATTCATGGTATAAAATAAGGTTCACAGACAAAGAATATCCACACCTAAGTTGAAGAAGACACAAGGCTGACTGACTAATTAGGATAACAAGACTGTTTAGAATTGAAGTGCAACTGTTCCAGAACCAACATTATCTCAAATATTTTAGTCCTTTTAGTAGATGTTCATTGATCACTTCTGTGTCTGACCTAAAAACCATTTGAGGTTCACCAGCCTCCACCGACTTAGAAACTATGACTACCGGCAGAAAGCATCTTGGTACTCTGTAACAGGGTCCTGTTTGCTAGAACCTGCCTTTCTGTTGTTCCCATGGTATTCTTTGGTTCTGTGACTACAGAACACCATGTGATCCCTTCCAAATTAGATTATGTTAGTTGGGGCAACCTGAATCCATATTCAAGGACCATGGTCATTCATATTTGGCCAGAATAAAATATTTCTTATTACCTTTGAGGTAAGTATATTTGATGTTTTCCATGGCTATGATAGGGTTAGCTACAGAATATATCTATAGCTCACTACAGAAAATAATTGGCTCTGGAATAGCTAAAAATCTAAGAATTTATACTGAGTCTTACAAAAGAAATGTTGCATTCAGATGAAAAAGAAGGAAAAAAATTATGGAGAGTATGAGTAGTATCCATGGACAACACAAGAAACGCTTTCCTCCATGACAGTGAATCTCTAG
The DNA here is from genome assembly GCA_004024765.1 of Zapus hudsonius. Classification (NCBI taxonomy): domain Eukaryota; kingdom Metazoa; phylum Chordata; class Mammalia; order Rodentia; family Dipodidae; genus Zapus; species Zapus hudsonius. The sequence goes on along the minus strand of PVHP010032754.1, from coordinate 7,280 downwards.
GTAACAACTGTCATATTCCATCAGTGATGGTGACAGACACTGAGGACACTCAAAACATAGCAAAGCAGAAATCCAGAAGTTGCTGAGAACTGAACACTAAAGTAGACTTATAACTCACCTGCCAAAGCTTAGGGAACATTTAGGAAAAGGGGGCAGATAGGTTGCAAGAGCCACGGGGTGGGGAGGAGTATCCAGAGGCATTTACCCCCCACAGTGACTGACTACTGCTCTCATAACAAATAACTCTTAACCCCAAGGTGAATACCAGAAATCCCACTGAGGAGGACACTCGGTGGAATGGGGACAGAGAGGAGGGGAAATAATACAAACACGTGATATGCCCATACAAAGTTTCTATTTGGTAAGAAATAAACATAAAAACAATATTTTAAAAAAGAAATCTGTCCCATTTGGGTAGGGGACAGAGAGGCTGGACACGGGGACACCTTCACTAGATTTGTTCACACAATTTATATGCTTATTCATAATAAAGGTATTAATTTAAAAATCTGTCATATCATACACAGTGGACAAAGAGCAACCGTTTTGCCTTTACATAATTTTCACATAAGCCTAATCTATTCTTTTGAATTCAATGTATGTCTTTAATTCCTGCATGTTGGGAAACATGAATGGGAAGGCAGAGGTCTCCAGGATGAGCCTCTTGTATCCAAAATGCTTCACACTAGAAGTGCTTCAGATTCTAATGATTTGTCAAAATTTTTAATATTTCCAAATACATAATGGGATATCTTAGAAATGGAACCTGATTGAGACATGAATTGCATTCATATATCACGTGCATTGTACATAAATGTCTTACGGATAATTTTAGATGATATGTTGAGTTCCTCAGTGTTCTGACTTTGAAAGGAGTAGAATTTTCCACTTTGGAATCCATCATGTCGTATTTGCAAGCATTGGACTCTGAGAGCATTTGGGACTGGAGGTTTCCATATTATGGATACTCAGCATGAAATATTTGAAGAAAAATAATGGAAGAGGAGCCAAAGGTGCTAAAAGCTCAGAACATTGAGCAATCTGTTTTGTGTACAATTTGGTTGCCAAAGAAATTATTAAAAAGTAAATATTTAGATATCAATGATATCAAAGTTTGCTTAGCATGGGGACATGTTGATAACAGTGGCAAGATATGTGTGATCATGGAAATTGATGTTTTACAGATGGAAATGAATATTCAACACAACAGGAATGTAGCTGATTATCTAAGACCCAGTGGCAAGAACTTTCTGAATGCAGATGGTCAGTAAAAAGAAAAAGAATCATTGCAATATTTATAAAAAAATAATGGTGAACAGTTCTGCCTAGGATTGTGAATGAGAAGTGTGATATGAGGTTCACATACAGCCCCATCTCCTCACCCTAAACAGAGAGAGGGCAGCCATATCCTAGTCTCAAAGGGTTAAAGATCCTATAGCTGTTTTTCTTTCACAATGCATTGATCACTTTTTATTGAACACACATCCTTTCCCTAATTTTCATGGACCTGCTGACTTAAACTGCCACTGTCAGTTTCTGGTGAGGTAGGCTGTTCATGAACCTCACTTCCTGTGACATGTCAGGCCATACGTAATAGGCAAAAAGAAGCATTAAAGTGAATCTGATAGAATGACGTTATCAATGTTGGTAACAAAGGTCAAACACACTTTACTTGTAAGGAAACATGTTGCAGACTGAGAATCTACAGTGGAGCTCAGAGTCTGGCAGAAGTTTGAGTCAGGTACAGTGGACACAATGTGCTTCTGTAATGTATATGATATGCCTGTCCTTGTTCAATGATCTGTGTACATGGTTTCATTTAGGACTCACCACATTCCAGAATGTGGCACTTTGGTTATCTCTGGTTAAAGATGAAGAGACAGAGGCCTGGAGGGGTGAAGCCCCCTGTGAAATATCTGTCCTGAATCAAGTCGGCTCTCTTCCAAAGTGTATCCAAAGCTGTCTGGCAGCTCTGTGAGCCGTTTCTTTAGTTCAAATGGCATGGCCATAGCATGGGGAAAAAGATAGCAGGAGAGAGCAGGCACTTCAGCTTTTGAAGAGCATACTTGATAGTAGCTGCTATATTCCACACTACTCACATGTCATCATTTAATTAATGTATTCTAGATAGAAATCACACCTCCAATCTGTAGCTGAGGTCAAGGACATCACAAAGCTAATGAAAGCTAAGAGACAATTGCCTCAAATGTCATATTTACATTCAGTACCTTAAGCTGTATTTTTCCTTTTACCTAAATAAAAGTTGTGTTCTATAATATTCTGCTTTTATATTTTATTTTTGCCTCTGAGTGTGAATTTAGCCTAATAGGTGCTTATTCAGCATGATAAGTGAGTTGACTAATTGAAAAAACAGTAAACAGTTGTGAAAATCCAGTTGCAGCCAAATAAAATATTTTTCAGGCCATTTATGAAATGTTTTGTTTTTGTTATTCTAAAGCATGTACATCTGATCTTGGAAGTTGAAATTAATAAAATTCCAGCTTTAAAATTTAATTAATGATGGTATTCTTATGTACATTTAGGAAAACAGAATCTGTTCAGTTCCTTCAAAATTTTAAGACAACACCAGGCATAGAGGTACAATCTCATAATCCCAGGCACTCAGGAGACTGAGGCAGGATTACATGTTCCAGATCTAGCTGGGCTACAGTATGAATTCAAAGCCAGCTTTGGATAATGTCTCAGAGTTAAAAAGTAGAATGACTAAACAGAGTTGGGGATACAGCCCAGGAGTAGAGCATTTGACTAGCAGGAGCATAGAAAAGCTAAAATCTGTTCCAGCACTGCAGAAATTATAAAATTAAAAATAAGTCATAATAAAGAGAAAACAAATTTGACACATTGAAAATGATATTTAAATAACACAAATTTATGTTAAATGGCCTAAATATATTACATATTTTATTAGAGGTTAGACTATGAGGATCATACTTATTGGCAGTTATTTACTAATTACTTAAATCTAAAATCTTTAGGGTGACAAAATGGGACCCCCAAATTAATCCAGTTTCTTTTATTTAGCATGGTTACAATGTTGATTTTTTGTTTTTTAAAGTTCTGCTGTATATTACCCAGAATAAAATAAAACTAAATAAATGTGATCAAGGGGCTTTTTCTTTCTGTAAGCCTCTCATGTGACATTGTTGCTCAGTCTGAAGGTTGTAAATGAACTAAAATGACTCCAAAAATTAAATGATTTAATTATTTCTCCTCCTGCATAATAATAGCATTTTGCAAAATGGAAACAAAGACTTTCATGCACTCTGAACCTCATAGATCAAAAGGAATTTGTTTCTATTCTCACCAATGTCCGTAATATTGAACAAATAGCTTTTAAAAAGCAGAAATAATGGAACTGCAAAAGTATGACCAGTTGATCCATTCATGCTCTATTTCTCGAGAAACAAGAAAACCATGTGAATGTTAATTAATTCTTTTAAATTCATAATATATTACATTAGCATTCATGTTCATTTTGATGAATGTGCTTTATTCTATTTCTTTATTAATTCAACCAATTTGTGTTGAAGGGCTAAAAGAAACCCCCAAAACAATTTAAAACAAAGCCCAGGGAATCTAAAATGTTAAAAAAAAAACAATGTTAAGCACAATGGCATATGGATCAAGTCACTTGACTATGAAATGTAAAGATTGCATTAGAAAAATCAATGAAATACACAACTTCTTTTTTTAAAGTAGGAAGTGTCATTCTGTGACTGAAATAAACTGTGCATCTGTGGAATATATATATATATATATATATATATATATATATATATATATATATATATATATATATGAATAGTTTGAAAATGGTTTTCTCTTTTACCATATTTTATTGTGAATTTTATTTGCTATTTTTAGACTATCAGCTTCTTCAGAAAATAAACCATAAAATGGGTACTGTCGGAAATACCCTGTTTTGAGAAAGGAAAGAATAAAGAGAATGTGAAGCAGGCCACGAGACATTCCCTAATTTTCTCTTGACTGTCATTCCTATCTTCAGTCTCTCCTTGAAGTGGGGCTTGGCATCATAACTTGCTTCCTATCAGTCTCACAAAACAGACAATGGGATGCTACTGGACTAGGTTGGCACTTTGTGTTGCTGGATATAATCTTGGCCCTACCTGAAGACCAGGATAAAAAGACCTCTCCTAATGTTGTGTCACTTTCATCTCCAACAACAGATAATAAAGGGATGAGATTTTAAGTGCTATTTCAACACAAAGGTCTGAATTTGCCTTCTGTTGGAGTCAAAAAACTAACTCCAACCAAACCTAAGGAGACTGACTTCATACTTTCACACTTACTCTGCTTCTACAAAACACTTCTTTGAGTTTTGCTTACTGTTTTGTTGTTCCACAAATATTTAGAAATTATATTTTAATGTGTTTTATGTAAGATAAATTAATTGGCTTTCTTAGTTCATTAATTTTGTTTACTTATTGCTGCATTTTACTTTGGTATTTTTCTGAAGATAGTTTAGTCATTCTCCCTCTACCTCTCTCTCTTTCTTTATTTCTTTCTGATTCTCACTGTTTTTCTCACACATACTCAGATAAATAGTAGTGTAATTCTTCTGGATACAGGGAAGACTCACATTCACAGAGGAACAGAACTAGAAAGAATGTGATTTCACTATACACAGAACTGCAATTTAGAACTTATGAATTGTTTATTACTGAAACACTTCATTAATATTCTTAGCCCATGGGTGACCAAGTGTAACAGAAACTGTGTGAAGTGATACTATGAGTGAAGGAGGGCTGTATTGTATTTTATGTGCCAAATTCTGCATAAAACAAGTAAGCTGGGCCATACTGCTATGCTTAACATTGAACTTGTCTTTGTATATTGGCTAAGAACAATTCATTTCACTCAAGAAAACTGTGTATTTAATGCATTACATAATTTTAATAAAAATAAGAATGATAGGGCATTCAGCTTTAGAAAAAAAAACTTAAAAATGACATTTTGTCTAAACATGGATTACAACTAGCTTTAACTGATGATACTGGGTTTTTGAAATATTATGATATATACATAGCTCTAAGCCACAAAACTCAATTCTAATGAAGGTGAAACCATGATAGTTAAATTTGAATGCTGAGTCTATAAAATGAGATTACTTAGAATATTTTTCTAGGCTGGTAATATAGATCAACAGTAGAGAGCTTAACTGGTATTGTCTTGTGTATGGTACAGTAGATTTAATCATCAGTAGAGAAGCAGGAGGTGAATATTTGAATATTTGCTTTGGAAAATAAGGTCTTAATTTTCTTAGTGTTCTCTCTCTTTCTCTCAAACTCTCTGTCTGTCTGTCTTTCTCTCTCTCTCTGTCTCACACACACACAAAGATGTGCTGAAATGCAACTTCTAATTATAGAAAGGTCTCTGAAAAAGTTAACATTTTAGAATAACACATTGTATAACACATATAACACATAGTATAACATATTGTGCTATTGTACACTCCTGATTTCTAGAGAAAAATGAAGTAATCTCAAATTGTTGTGACGTGCTTTTTCTCCAAATACCGTTGTTTTATATTTATCCTGTTTGCATCCAAAACTATACATCAGAGGAGATAAAATTCATTTAAGATCAAGAGTAATATTTTGAAAAGATTTTAATCTAAGTAACTAAGAAGTGAAGAAATCAATCTTAAAGTCAGAAATATTGTATTTGAATAGTCAAAGTCAAATGAAATCATGGGCATAAATTTATAATAGTCTTACTCTAAAAATATATGAAGTTAAGAATGATTTAAAAAATGAAATGTTATTGTAATTCAGTCCCTGCTGCTGAAGCAAACTTCCAAATAGCACAGTTTATGGGAAGAAGGTATTTACTTTAGCTTACAAATCCAGGGAAAGTTCCATCAATGCAAGAAGAAGCTGACTCCCTTTTATAAATCCAAACAGAGAGAGAAAATAATCCAACAATCCCCAGAAGGCAGCAAGCAGAAACACAGAGTACAAGCTGTCTCCATGCCTTTGGGCTGGAATCGAATCCATTCCCAAACACAACTTTGGGCTGAACCCCAGTATCTGGTACCAGTGACAACTCCTGTTGTTAGGTGACAGGAGGGTGATAGAAATTACAAGCTTTAATAAAACACCTGAGTCTCTGGGGGCATACATCCACATTCAAATCCCCACATTCTGCCCGTGACTCCCACCGAATCATAGCTACACCACAATGTAAATTTCATTCAGTCCAACTTCAAAGGTCTTCAAAAAGCTTTACCAACTCTTAAAAATGTTCAAAAGTCCTAAGTTTTATCTGAGAGTCAAGAATGTCTCTTAACTGTGAGTCCTGTAAAATCAAAACAAGTTACATACTTCCAACACACAATGGCACAGAGTAAGCATTTCCATTGCAATAAGGCATAAGAAGCAGACACTAGACCAATACAAAAATGCATCAAGTAATGCAAAATAAAACAAAAAAAGTACAAATAAATCAGTTAAACAAACACCTGTAGTTCAAGTCCTAGAAATCCACATTACAAACTTAATAAAACACCTGATCTATGGTGGATATACATTCACATTCAAACTACCATAGACATCAAGGCAACTTCCTACTAAATTTTAAAATAAACCCTTAGTGAAAGGCTTTAAAAAGAAGAGCAAAGTCCTTCAATAACACATAAATTGCTATCATAATATAGATTCCTAGTATGCAAGAATATTGTTTAAATATATTTTAAAGTATTGCCATGATTATTTTAACAAAACTTTCTTTGACTAAGAAAGCTACTTAATATTTACGTGTGGTTTCATGTGAACTATATAGATTTTATAAATCAAAGATGTCAAGTGCCAGTTTCACTCAAGGACATATAAAGATAAATTAATCATGACTTTTTGCTATAAGAACACATATTTCAGTTGAGAGCCTATAGCTTACTAAAGACCACTGTTGTGGTCAGCTTTCTGGTTGCTGCCCAGAAAGAACAAAAGCGGCTTGTGGAGGAATGGGTTTATTTGGCTTACGGACTCGAGGGGAGACTCCATCCTGGCAGGGAAAACGATGGCATGAGAAGAGGGCTGGGCATCACCTCTGCCACAGCACTGCAAACAGCGGCAGGAAGGTGTGCCAAACACTGGCAAGGGGAAGCTGGCTTATAACCCCATAAGCCTGCCCCCAACAACACAGCTTCATCGAGGTTGTAAAACCCAAACTGCCATCAGCTGAGGATCGATCTATCAGAACACATTCATTTGTTTGTGGGGGACACCTGGATCAAACCA